>JAVJIF010009532.1:0-120579 GCA_038442645.1 Agave tequilana | reverse complement strand
CCGCATATTCGTTCATTTCACTGGTATCTTTTCTTGCTCATGTGTATGCCAACTGGTGTTATCCTCATTGTTTCTCAATAGATCCCTCACCCTGATTCATATATATTTATAGATATGAACTGTGACGGGCTGCAAAATGGAGTACTTCATTCTTCCAGTTTCTCAAGAACATCTAGTCACCCCTTTACTTCTGGAGAACCTGCTTGTTTGAAGTACAGTTCTGAATGTGAAAAGGTTATCCACTATTACTCGAAAGTAAATTCCTTCCAGTAGTCAAGGAATGATTTTTCTGAATCACATATTATACAGTTGTTCATCTTTTCCAAGTGGTGTAGGGACTACAAAGAGTTTAGTGCCTGAATGAGAGATTTTGGAGCTCCTTGTGTTCTGAATCATAGTGCCACCTTCAGGGGCATGCAAGCAAGAAGCAAAACTCCACAATTCTGCTGAGCTCTGTAACAGTCTAGAAAAAGAGGGATAAATTGACGAGATTTGTTTGAAGGGTTTTCCTTCATCTCTGACAAGATGTACTTAAAAAACACTATATTTCAAATCATTTTAATAGCTTGGTCTACCCTGTAACTTATTTCATCAGCTAATCTTGTTATGGTGTATGACCGAAATCTTTTTATTGGCTTCTCGTTCTAGAAGCATAACGATGGACAGAATGAATTTTGAATTTTCAGCCATGGTTGGTGTAACGATGGACAGAATGAATTTTGAATTTTCAGCCATGGTTGGTGTAGTGGATACTTTTTCGGCTTCCCTCGAGATCACAACACGTGTCTCATGACAAGGGGGGTGTTTTGGAAAAATCAATAACTGTTCCATCAAAACAAATCCATATCTACAAATGGGACTCAATAACGCCCCTAAAATGAAGTATGTGGTTAAGGATAGGTGCATATTTTCCTGCATGAGATCCCCACCAATCCTGGCGGTTACAAAGATCATGTACATTCAAATCTTGCGGTTACAATCATCCATGATATTTGCATCCATTACATCACCAACAAAAGATATAAATATCCCTTCTTTTCTAAGAAGAAAAGGAGCAAAAAAAAAAAAGGTGTAATGCTTGAGCTTTGTAATAACAGCACCCTCTGCTACCATTGTAATTCTTTTTTACTTATAGTAAGCTCTCGTTCCTTTGTAGTTTTTCCCGCTTCAGGTTTTTCCTGTAAATCCTCTATGTTGACTGTGTTTTTGATCTTTGCATGCTCACTCATTTGCTTGTTGGGGAAAAGGTCTTTCGATACCACAAAATTGTGCTTTGTTGAGAGCTCTAGAGTAAATGCTCAGAGTTCCCTCCCCCTTCGCCAGACACTTCCAAACTTCTTTCCTAAAAAAACCTTGCAAATGACAATGACCCCTCAAAAAAAGGTACCTCACAGACCGCTGCCTCAACTGCCACCTCTAAAGGCAAGAAAATCATTAACGGGGGCATAGGTCCTGCTGATTCCATCTCTCAAAGCCCAGCGTTGTTCTTGAGCAAGTCAACGAGGAGCCCTCTTACCTGGTAACTACTCATGAGAGAGCAATCAACGAGCACGAATCTCGGCTGCCCTCTGAGGGACAACTCCTTTATATGTTGACTCGTCTATAGAAGCCGTCGGATGAGCAAGAGGCGAAGACGATTCGCGAGCGCGAAAAAGCCGCTCTAGAGAGAGACACCACTACCCGTGTCCACAACCAGCTCCTCACTCAAATTGAAATCCTCAAAAGGGCCCAGACGAGGAGCTCCGATGTGGAGGAATCTCATCATTCACCACTTCGTGCGACAGATACTGCCTACACGGGGGACAGCCAGAGGCGTCGCAGAGCCGCATCCCCATGTCCTGAGGAACACTCCGATGAGAGCGAGCCCCTAGGCCCACGAAGACGCCCTGCATCGAGGATCTCGTGGAGATGCTCCGAAAGCGGATCCACGAAGACACATCGCAATCTCGCGGTTGCCCAAGACCCTCCATCCTGCGGATCTCTGATTCTCCTCTTTCGGAGGAGATCACATCCCACTGGTTCCCAAAGAAGTTTGTGATACCTAGCGTCAATTGTTTCACCGGAGTGACTGACCCCGTCCAATACCTTTGAGCTTATCAAATCAAGATGATGGTCCACTCTTACGATGACTTCCTCACGTGTCGAGTGTTTCCATCCAGTCTTAAGGGCATGGCTTTGGACTAGTTCTACTCGCTTCCTCCGTGATCTCTCTGGAGCTTCGAGAAGGTTAGTGATGCCTTCTTCAACCAATACACATCGCGGTAGGAGTTTAAGAAGAATAGAAACCATCTCCTTACGGTCAAGATGAAGCGAGGAGAAACTCTCAAGCGCTACATCAGACATTTTCAGAGCCAGATGGATCTGGTTTATAACAGCAATGATGATGTCGCCATGGCTACCTTCATCGCCGGATTGGAGATCAATCACTCATTCTACAAATACTTGGTGAAGCATGACGTCACCAACATGAAGGACATTTCGTCTCGAGCCCAGAAGTATATACAGTTGGAAGAAGCAACATGGAATACGACAAACCGCTCCACCATGTATGAAACTGAGGCTTCATACAAGACTCAAGGATATAGCTGGGGGCATAACGCCTATAAGTTGGTGAACTCGAACCCTCCAGAGCCAACTCCGAGTTTTCAGGAAGGACGCCGACTTCACACAACTGAAGCTTCCTATTGACCAAGTCTGCGCATCGAGAGCCAGCCCTAGTGAAGCGCCCGAAGCCACTCCAGCATGATCCAACCCATCCTGGAGTGGAGAAGCACTATTCCTACCACGACAGCTAGAGGCACCACACTATTCTGTGTTGTGCTCTTCAGAAGCATTTTGAAGTTCTTGTTCGTCAGGAATACCTTAAAGATTTATCCTCACTCCTGGAGCAACTTTTGAAGCCAAACAACGAAAAGATATCCAATACAAGATAGTCAACTGAACTCACAAAGACTCGAAACATATTGTAGAATGTAAGATGTTAATCATTGAAACAAGCTTTCATTTTCTCTCTTTTACTCTAAAACGTCAAAGGGCATATGCTTTCTCCCTCATTCAGCCAACTAGCAAAGCAGCAAAAACAAAGCACCGGTTTGTATACCCCATTACGGATCCCAAATTGTCTATGGCAGGATGTTAGTATGAACTTTGTGTTAGGACGCTCGAAGACCCTTAGAAAACACGATTCAATCCTAGCTGTCATGGACCATTTTTCTAAAATGGTCTATTCCTGCCTTGCTCTGTACCTCTTGACACCACCAGAGTAGCCGAGATATTTTTTGACGGCGTCGTCAAGCTGTATAATTTGCCTAAGATTATTGTGTTTGATAGGGATATAAAGTTCACTAGCTATTTCTGGAAGATCCTTTGGTACATGTTAAGCATGAAGCTTAACTTCTCCTCTGTTTACCACCCTCAAACTAATGGTCAGACCGAAGTCATCAATAAAAGTCTAGGGAATCTATTGTGTTGATCATGTAGGGAGTTGGGATCTAAAGTTGTTCGTTGCCGAGTTTTCATATAATTCATTTGTTAATTGGACAACAGGTAAGAGTTCACATGAGATAGTGTATGATTTTAGGCCTAGACAACTCGCTGATCTCATTCCTATAGCCGATCACTATAGAATCTCGAGTCAACATCCTCGTTTGCCACACATATGCATGAGTTATACAAAGAAATCGGTGATAGAATTGAACAGAGCAACCTTAACTATAAATTACGTGTTGACGTCAGGAAGAAGTTTAAAACTTTTAACCTTGGCGATCATGTGATGGTCTGGATTCGTCTGGAACGGTTTTCCTTGAGAACTATTAAAAAGTTCATGTCCGTAATGCTGGACCTTTTAAAGTCTTAAATAAAATAAATGACAATGTGTTTGTTATAGATCACCCTGAGGATTTTGGAATTGATTCTACTCTTAATGTTAAGGATTTAGTGGATTACAAGTGTTCTGATTTTAACCCTAGAAACCCATTGATTGATGAGCCTTCTCCTGAGCCATTTTCTAGGAGCCCATCACTTCCTCCACTCACAAATAATTATCTTAATACAGCAAAGAAAATTAATAAAATTTTAGATGATGAAATATCTCTAATAGAGATGGTGAAACCCGACGATATCTGTCATTGGGAAGAAAAGTCACATGCCGAAGATGCGGGGATGGATTGCAGTGTTTGCAGCAGGTTGATCCAGATGTGTTGAAACATTATGAGAGTTTTTCTGCACCTTACTTGACGGGATCGAGCTCTCTCCCACCTGGGGAGAATGACGGGGATATCGAAGCACGTGCACGCCTGAAGCACCGACATGTGTATCAACGCAGGAGGCGTCGAGCCATGGCTATGCGAAGAGCTACAATGATGCGTTGAGTCACAACTCTGTGGTTTTAGTTCGAGTCAAAGTAATCTGTACTTTCAGTCTAGCCATGTTTACTTATTTTGAGTATTGTTTCTTTTATTTAGACTTGTGTTTAGTCCCACATCGACTGTGGAGACAAGTTATGAGTTTTGTAAGCATATAAGTAGGCAAGAGTATTAGAAAATAAGATCATTGGATTTTTGCCAAAATTTTAAAGTAATTTTCAAATGAAATTTTCTTTTAATTGGAGTGTAAAGCTCATTCAATTCGGGTTCGGGTGTGAAACACTACCCATCATCCACAACCCACTTCCTATTATCCTATCATCCATATATCAAAACCCTAGCCTTACAAAAAAAATAACCATCTTCTTTCATGCTCTGCCCATGACCAAACTTTTTGCACACCATCCTCTCTCTCTCTCTCTCTCTCTCTCTCTCTCTCTCTCTCTCTCTCTCTCTCTCCAACCAGCAGTAGCAACCACACCATTTCCAACAACCTCGTGCTAGCAGCCCGAGGTCCCACCAGCAGCCCCGCCATCTTCCCTGCATCTTCATCAACATCCTCCCTCTGCCCCTCGCCCTCGCCTCCGACAACAGTCTGTCACCTCTCCTCGACGTCAACAACAAAGCAGTGGCAACATCATTCATCCTGTTGCTCTGACCGTGTTCCAGCAGCCACGACCATGGCTGTCCGACGCCCAAGTCCACCCGCCCGTGCCCAGGCTGTAACCTGCACACGACCAGCGAGTCCGCTTGCACACGACTAGGCTACTATCACAGCCCGCAACACAACAATAGTAACATCAATTTCTGGACAAAGCAATGGATCAACAACAACATGAGTACATGAGAACGGTAGCTTTTTAGTAGGTAATTTTCTAAATCAGCAATTAGATTATTAATTGGGTTACATCATACAATTTATCTCTAATATTTTATCAGTAGTTCATGTTGTCTATTATACTGTGAGAATGTATAATTCTATTTAGACTTGTATACATTATCGTCAGTATTACAAGCAGAACAGTTTAATGAATAACAGGGTATTGTGTTTATTTTTTTTTTGAAATTAGATTGTTCGACTACGCTTGTAACTATTTATTAAAACCCATCAGTTAGTGCTAAAATTTTAAGTTAATTTCTACCAAGATCGTGATTTTAGTGAAACGTAGCAAGTTTGATTTGATCACTAATCTTTCATATGACACACGACACACGTTTCACATCAGTTTATTTTATAAAAGAATACCTCAAAATTTTTTTTCTGTATTTAAGTCAAATACCCTGTTTTATTTTTGTTCATGTTTAATATTTTGTATTATATTTTTTTCTCGTATTTAATATCCTAAACTATTCTTCTTTCTTTAATATGCTACCTTACCTTGAAAAAATTAAAATCTCCAAATTGCTCTTACTGCTTCGTCTTTCTTAGTAACAAATTGAAACTCTAATTTTAGAAAAACTCGATGATGGCACTCATGAAAGTGGTGAGGGTCAACATGAAAGTGGAGATGTGGTGATGATAGTGGTGGACAAGGTGGTGATTCTGAGTAAAAGGGATAATGGTGGTGCTAATGCAAAGAGAAAAAATACATTCAGGTAGAATCAACTGGATTTTAGTTGTATTAATAGAGGTGAGAGAAAATAAGGTCACTTTCTTTAAATTAGATTTTCTCAAATGAGAAAATTAAGAGTTGGGGTGTCAAGTGGGCCGGGTCGGGCCAGCAACGTACCCGCCGCCCCCTCCGCCATTGCCCGCCAGCTGAAAATAAAATATATTATTGTTATTTTTAAATCCTCCAAGTTTGAACCCAAAGACCTCAACCCAACTACATAAGCCCAATGACCAACAATCCCTCACAACACTTTGTGTCAAGTGTGGGGGAGAAAATAGACTGATGATGAAGAAAAAAGGCATGTTAAAATGTGGAAAAGAAGGGAAAAGTGAGTTCAATTTGATAAAGGATTTAGATAAGAAGAAGATGAAGTTGAAGGAAGAAGAGCACAAAATGTTAAATTTCAATTCGAAGGCAAAAATGTCTAATTACTCCATAAAGTATCTACAAAAGAAAATAAAAAACTTTAAAGTACTAAACATAAATGAATTATTAAACTTACATATCAAGAAAACTTAAAGCGTTTTTCATAAAATAAACCTTCGAGCTCAACAATAATGAAAAACATGCATCCAAAGCTTCAAAGACTCCCATGGACCTCGATGTCACACATAATCCTAGGCAGTGCTGGCATCTTTTGCATGGACAAGCAGCATTGTCAAATGATATAATGTGACAAACATGCTCTCTGATAATTGTTCAAATAACTTGCAGAATTTACAAGAAATAAATAATGCTAGCGTGGACAACTGTTAGCATTTTTATATCAGAATAGCTAATAAAAGGAAGAAAAAAAAACACAAAAAAAAAAAAAAAAATCGCAGAACTTGACCTGATATTACAAGATAAGCACTCAACAAACAAAAACATACATGAATTAAACAATAAACATTAAAAAGTAAGAATTTATTCGCCTAATTCAGAAGAAAAGTTCCAGGATTCCCTCTGCAAAAAGGACTACTGTTCACAACAATACAGTCGCTCACAAACAAATTAAGGGTGGTGCCTTTTCTAGAGAATTTATTCTCTCTTCAAGGCAGCAGATACTAAAGAAACTAACCAGGAAAAGTTGGCAATGATCCTTCGACGTGGATCACGTAGTTTTTTATGCTGCTTAAATGCTCAGGGAAATAACACGAAAAGTTCAGGCGAAGGAAACGGGTAGAAACAGACTGCATCACTTGCTAAAACCAAGCAGAGCCCCAACCCCAAAGAGTGCTCAAAAACTGTACAGGCTAAGGAAAGTAAGGGCCCTGCAACATTGTCTCCAAACAGAGAGCTGAATCACAGATCCTGATCAAGATTAGGATCTCTTGGGGATTATCTCCATCTCGCAGGTATTCAGTAACTCTAGTAACCAAGGTCGAGGTGCTGCATGTCAGCCAACCAGTTTTGGTGGCTTGTGTAGCAGATTCTTCTGTTGCTCTTGGATTAAGATGTCAAGATATCTTTTCCCCATGTAATCCTTGACTGCCTCAACCTCTTTGTTCACAACCTCCACTGGGGTCAGAGTCAATGGGTTCTGGTCCAAGTTAAACTTGGTATCTGATTGTTGCTGAGGTCAAGTTCCTTAAGATTGTTCAGAGCACAGAATCTGGTAGGAAGTTCTCTCAGGTCACTGAAAGTTGCTACTCAGGTCTAGGGTCTCGAGATTTGACAGTTTCCCTATAGCACAGGGCACTCCGCGGAGTTCATTAGGCATCCACAGATGACACAAAGATGTCTCACAAACAGATGTTGGAACCGAAGCTTATTAAGTTGGACCGACAACTTTTGTAGATTCAATAATTCATGCCCAATATTGGTTGGAAGAAACGTGAGATCATTGTAACTCACATCCAGCTCCACGAGGGACCTGGTGTTTAAAATTTGAGTCAGGAGTCTGCTGATAAAAAATATTCAGAAGTTAAGGGTGATTATCAATAATACCAGGAGATGGCAGTACCTGCACTTTGCGATGCTATCGGGCATTGTCTTCAGCTTGTTTTAGATACATCTAGGATCTTTAGCTTAAGCGAAAGGTTGGGAAGTGAAGGTTGGAAGAAACATGAAGTTCCTCTAGCTGCTCCAACCCAGCTATAGAATCTGGAATGACCTGCAATGCAATTTGGAAAATATTTTATGGAACACTAAGGTAAGGGATATGAACATGAATGCAAGGCTGATTGTAGTTTTTTAGAATAGTTCTGCCAAATACTCGTATGATACCTTTCTTTACTAGCTATTTAGCAATACAAAAAGACACTCGAATCGTAAGTTCTTCTATTTTTGTCTATAGGATTCTTGAATCCTTCTAAAAAGAAAAATCAACAGCACTCTTTTTTCCTTGCCCTTGCTGCTATAGCTGAATTGAAAGCAAACAAGATTTAAGAAACAGAATAATGCACCACACTAATTTTTCTACAAATAGGACATCCTGACCTGAGAAATTCCATTCGAACTCTTTAAATGGATGACTGACATCAGCAAGAGATGGTTCTTTTGTGGGTTAGGCTATTTTCAGCGCCGCCTGTATTTCAGATTAAAATTTGATTGCTGCAGTTGTGTCGCAAATAAATTTTTGAATTAACAAGGTTCAAGACTAACGGCCAACCAAGTCCATAAGAATTAGGGGAAAATATAATGTAACCCCTTGTATATTTTTTCCCATGTATCCCACCCCCTACCTTTTTCCTACACAATTTTTATGTGTCACATCTCTTGCTCGTGTATTTGAGTGAGCTGGTGTACCATGTACTTGGGTAGGACAAATTTCTCACCGTAAACTCTCCCGCTTCTTTTAATTTCTCACTCATCCCTAAAATCCAAGAAACACATTTTTTTTCCTCTCCTTATTCATATCTTTACTAAAAAAAACACACAAAAAACTTTTAAATTCATCATCTCTCATATTTGATAAGCTAAACCCAAAAAAAACATCTTCTCTTTCTTTTTTCTCCATCTTTCAATTCAAGGAACTCCAAAGATAAAAATAAAAGCATAGATATTTCTTTTTCTATATTCTTCATCTCTCAGAGGGTGAGAAGCTGAACCTAGAAAACCTATTTTCACTTTCTTTTTTCTCTGCTCCAAAATCAAGGAACTCCAAAAATAAAATAAAAGAAACCTTCTTTTTCTTCTTTTACATTCTTCATCTTTTAGATCTGATAAGTTAAACCCAAAAAGATCTTTTTCTGTCATTTTTCTTCATCTCTTAACTCAAAAGACCCCAAAGATTCAAAAAAACTCATCTTTTTTTCTTCTTTCTTCTTTTTATCTTGTCCAACTCCCTCCTTCATTTCATTGAAAATCATATAGAACAACAATGGGTTTTTAGTAGTTAGATCATAATTTCACCGTTGAGCTTATAAGGTTTCTCTTTTTGCAAAGAAAATCTCATTTTTTTTCTTCATTGACATTGGATTTGATCAAAAGATTGAGTTTTCTTTTTTGAATACTTTTCATAACATTTTAAGTGTTGAAATTAGTTATTTTTAAGAAGTAGAGAAAGACGAAGAGTCTCACTTTTGTGTAAATTGTCTACTTTTTACCTAAATTATCTTCCTTTTGCTGTAAATTACCTACCTCTTTCTATTATCAGTTTTTTAATCTTAATTTTACATTGTTCAATTTTATTTCTAAAATGTTTATGTTTCTATGTAAACCATCTACTTTTGTTGAAATTGTCAAATTTTATCTTTAAAATATTTATATTTACATATAAATATCCAGCATTATTTCAAATTGTTCAATCTTATCTTTAAAATATCTAAGTGTACATGTAAACTATCTATTTATTATTTTTAAAATATCTACATTTAAATGTCTACATTTTCATATAAATTATTGGCTTTTAACTTAAATTAGCTATATTTATTTCTATAATAACTATATATATATATATATATATATATATATATATATATATATATATATATATATATATATATATATATATAATATTTGTATTTATTTTAAATCTTCTACTTTTTAGTTCAAGATATCTACCTTTTACATGAAATTGTTTGCTTTTTAGTTGTATCTAACTTCTAAATTAATCATCTATCTTTCTTTTCTATGTGTCTACTTTTTGGTTCAATATGCCTACTTTTCATATGAAGTTGTTTACCTTTTAATTTAGTCTCTCTTTTTACAATAGTATATCCGTCTTTGTCCTGAAATTGTCTACTTTTTAGTTCAATATATTTACCTTTTAGTTTACTGTGTTTATCTTTGATTTAAAACTATCAACTTATTAATTCAATCTATCTACTGACTATCTTTTAGTGTAGTATTGTTGGCCCAGAGGCCCTTCACTCTAGTTTTGATGATGATTAACTCATGTACTTATTGTTTACTAATAATCTTGTGATATTTAGTTTCAGATATTAACCAAGATATTGTTGGCCCGAAAGGTTACACTCTCCATTTGTTTAAGTTTTGATGATAACAAAACACATAGAAGTTATATGGTACTAATAAGTTGTTTAAGATGAGTTTCAGGTTAGTACCATTCATGATGGCCTTTCTTAGCTATTGCAAGGTTTGCAAGGTTTATGATGCTTATAAGGCAAATGGCACAAGAGGAAGTGTTCATAGAAGAGAAGGCTCTAGCTTGGTATAGCATGGCTCAGAGACTTCATTGTGGCTCAGAGACTTCATTTTGTAGTCTTATAGTTTGTTAAAGAATAGTGAATAGGTTTGAAGCTCAAATTTCCCTACACACAAGTTTTTGTGCACATGATTTGTCTAAAAGAAATTTCTCCAATATACAAAATAGTTTTAAATATATTTTATTACTTACAAACTCCATTTTGTATATTATACCTAGTTTTGATCAAAACTATTTTGAAAAACTATCAAGTTTTTCAAAAGCCTTTTTCAAAAGACTGATTTTTGGCCTGCTGCTGTCGACCGGGCGGTCGACCGGGCGGTCGACCGGCTCTGTTTCAGGTCAGAACGGTCGACCGACTGGTCGACCGGGATTCTAACCGTTTGGGTGCGTGCATGTGTGCACGTCTTCTAGTCGACCGGGCGGTCGACCGAACCCCATTTCGGTCGACCGACCTTCGGCCGACTGAAAGTCCTCTACTCTCTGTTTGTTTCGGTCGACCGGGCGGTCGACCGTGGGCTGGCAACGGCTAAATTTTTTGAAAACCCGGTTGACCGGCCGGTTAACCGTGGCTTGATTTCAGCCTTAACTGCTAGTTGTTTTAACACGTTTTAAAACGTGTATTTTGTCTCTAAACGAGTTTAGGGGCTGGTTTTTGGGTCAAATATTTCCTAATTACTTATTACATTAGTTTACTCTTTAATCCCTACCCTTATCCTATAAATAGGGATGATTAGGGTTGAGGTAATTACAACAATCATTTGGCAAAAGAATTCAAGTTTAAAGCTTTCAAAAGAAGTTTTTGTTCTCTGTTTTTGTGCTCAAAATTCTCTCTCTTTACTGAAGTTTTTGGTTCAAAACTCTCTTTAATTTCATTTTCTTTTTCACTTACAAAACTTGAGCTTCAATCCTACACATTGTTCTATAGGGTTTTGTAAGGAAAAAAGGTTTTCAAAAGAGGGTTTGTGGTCTTTTGATTACCAAGAGATTCTTGTATTTGTGGCTCCACTACCTCTGGACTAGAGGAGTGTGATTGAGGAGTTGGGTACTCCGGTGTGATTGTAACTCTTTGTGAAAGTTATAGTGGTTGGAAATCCTTCTGGGTGAAGGCGGGGACGTAGAGCTGGGTGCTCAAATCTCAGAACAAATCTCTGTGTTTGCGATTGGTTTACTTGCTTTATATTCATTGCTTCATTTACTTGCTCTATATTCATTGCTACATTTACTTGCTTCATAATCATTGCTATATTGTCGATCAATACTCACACAACAAGATTGCATTACGCACCTCAAACTCTTATCTAGAGGAATCACGAGGAAGGAGTTCAGAGCCCTTCACGGGGTATTCAGCTTCTAGTCTTGTTACTGGTGATCGTTGCATATAACATTTTTAATTTGTGCATTGATTAGCATTATCACCTATTCACCCCCCCTCTAGGTGATTTCAATTGGTATCAGAGTTAGGACTCTAGTTTATGGCTTCACATCCTTAGAGAGATCCTAAAATTTGCTAATCACTTTTTGCATACTTTCATTCACTCACTAGTAAAAATGGCCGACAACATTAAGACCCCTCCCAAATTTGATGGACTCAACTTTCCCATATGGAAAGTTAGGATGACTATTTTTCTACAATCTCTAGGTAGTCTAGTTGCTAAGTCCTTGACCAAGCCTTATAGTAGACCCGAAAGTGAGGAGAATACTTGGTCCGAATTTACCTACAAGGAATATGAGGCTAACTCTAAGGCTCAAAATTCCCTTCTCACTGCTTTGAATGAGGATGATCTAACACGGGTTATCCATTGCAAATCCGCCTATGAGATTTGGCAACACTTATTGGTCACTCATGAGGGGACATCACAAGTCAAGAGAGCCAAAATAGATCTCTTGCATTCCCAATATGAAAGCTTTAAAATGCTAGAAGATGAGTCTATTGATAATATATTATAAAGTTTACTAAGATTACCAATGCTCTTTCTTCTCTAGGTGATGAAATAAGCAACGACCAAAAGGTGCGCAAGGTGATTCGTGTGTAGGATCTATATACAAAGCCAACACAAATACTAAACAAAGAAGGATTAAAGTTAATCAAATAAATAAACTTGCAATAAAGGAAATCAAATCTCAGAAAAGTTTAGACAAACGCAAACACGAGAGATTTATCCTGGTTCGGTCCTCGTGACCTACATCCAGTCCCCAAGCCACCCGCTTGAGATTTCCTTTATCCTTGATTTTGTACACCCAAAATCACAACCATGCACACCACTTGACAAATCCTCTTTGCCAAATGTGTACACCTTCTCTTCCACCAAGAGAACACCTTCTCTTCCACCAAGAGAACAAACTTCACCTTGTACAACTGCTCCTACACCAAGAAGACACCCGTGTACAATGATTGCTTTGAGTATTACAACACTTTCCTATAAGCCTTGGTACTGTATGTGAACGTGAACAAGGTCTAGTATAGGAGAAACTTCATAGAACTTCACTAGAGAATCAGAATTTGGTGAAGAACTGAAGTGGGAACAGTTTTCAGGATAGGCAGAATTTTTGATCTTAGAAAACTAAAGATTAGGATTGGTATTTGGCCTTACGATTAACCACCCTTTATATAGCTGCACACTAGGGTAAGTTAGGGTAGTTATAGGTGCCTTTTGAATATTTGAATCGTTGAAAAACGTTGCACAAAAGACCAGATAACAGAAACTGTCCAACAGTCAGAAACTGCCTATAGTCGACTTGCCTTTTGAGTTAGTCGACTATACAAGGCAATTTTCCAAAGAGTAGTCGACTATGTTTGGATATAAGTCGACTAGGTCATGAATAGTTCGAGTGACAGGTTTCTGGATAACTGAATCAAGTCGACTGCAACTTCTTATAAGTCGACTGGATCATGGATTAGTCGACTAGGGGAAAGGGTTAGTCGACTACATAGTTCTATTAGTCGACTAGGTCTTCTGTCAAGTCGACTAACAGGACAAACAGAGAGTTGGGTTCTTTTGAGACACAAGATTAGTCGACTAGGAGTTGGGTCAAGTCGACTACACAAGCTATTAGTCGACTATAAGGGACTGTAAGTCGACTATAGGTCTATGATATGTGTATGTACATCAAGGCTTTTGACATGCTATTTTACAATTACAAACTACATCATATCAACTCTCTTTGGGACATCTTGATCATGAAGAACTCTTGATTCGTCGTGTGTTAGAGCTCCAAATGAAATGCTTCACAAAAAGTCTTCATCAAAACATGTTCCAACATTCTCCCCTTTTTTGAAGATGACGCTTTGTGTGCACAAGTGCTCCCCCTGCAGAAATAAGTTATATTTTCCTCCCCTGCAGAAATTGGGTTATAACAGATAGAGAAATACTTTGTTCCCCCCTGCAACAAATATATCATTAAATATATATATATGAAGTATTGTTCTTGACTTCTTATATGGTACCTGAAAGATAAACGTTAGATGGTACCAATCATAAGAGTAAAACATTTAACCTTTAGGAGACCAAACCCAATTAGAATTTGGTTTCCAACTGTTAGTATACACATAGTTGCAAGAATTACATATATCATGAATGTATGATGCAATATATGTATTTTTTATCATGAATACTTAAATTCTTAGGAATCCATATAAACTTATTTTTCTTAGACTTTCTTTTTACAAAAGAACTATATGGATTACTACAATATAAAGATTTTTCAACAAATCCAAGACCATAATTATTATGTGACAATTTCTGAAAAGATAATAAATCATTCAACTTTTCTTTTTCTTGATTGAACTTAGTCACATTTTGCAAAATATCTTCATATTTCTTTTTGAAAACTGAAATATCTTTATCTAAAATAGAAATCCTTTTATTCAAAGACTCAGTTTCCTTTTAAGAAAAATGTTCTCTTTTATAAACTTCTCATTATCATTTTTCAAAGATGATATGATTTTTTCAAACTCATCTTGTTGAGAATTTATAGAAGATACTTGTAAAGCATAATATGAATTTTCCTTTAAAAGTTTTTCATTTTCTTTTGATAAAACTTTATTTTTCAGTTTTTCATGCTTTAGATCATTAAACAATTCATGAAATGCATCAGAAAGTTCAGTAAATGATACCTCATCATCTTCTATGGCCATGTAACATAGGTTGACACGTTCAGTGGATTCTTCTTCGTCAGAAGATGAGGAATCACTGTTCTCCCATGAGGCTTCATAGTCTTTCACTTTCTGAACTTTTTGCTCTTGTATTTGCTTTTATTCTTGAGCAAAGGGCAATCCTTCTTCAAATGACCTGTTTTGTTACAATTAAAGCATTTAAATTTACCTTGCTTTAGGAATCTCCTGAATTTCTTTGAAAGCGTTGCCATCTCCTCTTCATCTTCATTTGAATCGTCCGTGTCGGAGGATGCATGGAAGGCAAGTTCTTTCTTCTTTGAGCGGTGTTATCGTTCATCCTTCTTTCTTTCTTCTAACTGCACTTCATATGCCATTAGATTACCGATTAGGTTTTCTAATGTCATAGTTGAGAGATCATTCGCCTCTTCAATTGCGGTTGTCTTCTTCTCCCATTCTGGTGTAAGTGCACGAAGGATCTTACGAACTCTTTCAACTTGGGTGTAGTCCTTTCCAAGGGATGCTAATGAATTGGTAATGTCGGTGAATCTTGTAACCATTTCGGATATGATTTCATTCTCCTCCATTTTGAATAATTCAAACCTGTGGACAAGAACAGATATTTTAGATTCCTTAACTTTATTTGTGCCTTCGTGTGTTACTTGAAGAGTATGCCATATTTGATGTGCAGAAGTGGCTGTTGACACACGATTGAACTCTTCTTTGGTTAGGGCACAGAACAAGGCATTCATCGCTTTGGCGTCAAGGTTCGCATTCTTCTTTTGATCTTCACTCCAAGCGTTGTAGTTGGTTGATGGTTTGGTGTACGGTGCTTCTACGATGTTCCAAAGTTCGTAGTTGAGCGATTGCAAGTAGATCTTCATTCTACACTTCCAATAGTTGTAGTTGGATCCGTCAAATAGCGGTGGACATTGTGTAGAATGTCCTTCTTTGAATTGTGACGAAGGGAACTCCGTTATCATCCTCGTATGGTTGTTGCCTTGAACCTGCTCTGATACCAAATGTAGGATCTATATACAAAGCCAACACAAATACTAAACAAAGAAGGATTAAAGTTAATCAAATAAATAAACTTACAATAAAGGAAATCAAATCTCAGAAAAGTTTAGACAAACGCAAACACGAGAGATTTATCCTGGTTCGGTCCTCGTGACCTACTTCCAGTTCCCAAGCCACCCGCTTGAGATTTTCCTTTATCCTTGATTTTGTACACCCAAAATCACAACCATGCACACCACTTGACAAATCCCCTTTGCCAAATGTGTACACCTTCTCTTCCACCAAGAGAACACCTTCTCTTCCACCAAGAGAACAAACTTCACCTTGTACAACTGCTTCTACACCAAGAAGACACCGTGTACAATGATTTGCTTTGAGTATTGCAACACTTTCCTATAAGCCTTGGTACTGTATGTGAACGTGAACAAGGTCTAGTATAGGAGAAACTTCATAGAACTTCACTAGAGAATCAGAATTTTGTGAAGAACTGAAGTGGGAACAGTTTTCAAGATAGGCAGAAATTTTGATCTTAGAAAACTGAAGATTAGGATTGGTATTTGGCCTTAGGATTAACCACCCTTTATATAGCTGCACACTAGGGTAAGTTAGGGTAGTTATAGGTGCCTTTTGAATGATTGAATCGTTGGAAAACGTTGCACAAAAAACCAGATAACAGAAACTGTCCAACAGTCAGAAACTGCCTATAGTCGACTTGCCTTTTGAGTTAGTCGACTATACAAGGCAATTTCAAGGGAAGATTTGGTGGAGAGGACCACCATGTTTGGAGACAAGGAGAGTTGCTTCTTCGGTTTTGGTAACAATCCTTTACTCCCATTTATTGTTTACATGCTTTCCATTTCATTGTTTATAGCATGTTTTTGATGTCTATGGATTAGTGTGTAATTACCATGTTTATTAGATCCTTAACATGCATGTATAGTATTTGAGACACACATGCTTATATGAACCCATACTTAGTGTTCTCACTTTTGTTTAAGCTATAATGTACATCATGAATCTAATACATGTGAATTCACATAGTAATCATGTCTTAGTTTTATCATGATGATTTTTATATTTGTTTTTATGCTTCATGTCTTGATTACATGTTTAGATGTTAGTTTTCATTAAGACTAGTTATATACTTGTGCATATAGTGGGCCACAAATAAATCTATATATGTTTGGGCTTGATTGCTTATTTGAACCCATTAGATGTGTTAGTATAGTCTAGTTTTGATGATCTATACATTTCAAACTTGTATTCCATTTTTGGATTTGTTTTATGAGTTTTCACTTCATGTATATGTTTGTATTGCCAAACTTTAAGATATACATGTATACCCTTTGAGTCATTTGCCTTTCATGCAAATCTATATATATGGACTCAATTGTATTTAGGGATATGTATGTATACTTATTGTGTTGATAATTCATACATATACCTTGAAATGAAATTTGCTTTGGTGAAAATTTAGTTTTTCGTGTTTTTGTGCTTAATTGTTTAACTTCATGTATATGTCTATCATGTCCAAACTATTAGATATACATGTTTATCCTTTTGAGCCACGTGCCTTTATGCATATATATTGTGGACTCGTTGTGTTTTGGATATGTATGTATACTTTAATTTGTACATGACATACATATGCCATTGAAGATTAAACAAGTTTTGATAATTCTCGTGTTTTCAATATTTAAGGAATAATTGAGCTTAATTGAATATTTTCATGATTATGATATTCACACTTTATTTGTACACTCACATTTATTACTTGCTCATGTTTTGTATTCATGAGTCATATTTATGCCTAATTGAATTAGAGTGTTGATTATCATGTGGATTTCATGTTTTATGAAAATTATTTTTAGTTTATTCCTTGCTTGAAGGATTTCACACTAGTTAACAAGTTTTTCATTTTGACTAGTTCGTATTTTTCAATTTGGTAGTGATTTTCAAATAAAACTACATTTTCAAATCTATTTTTGAAAACCCCTACCATCCATGGGAGGTTGGATGGGAGATCATGCTCATGTATGCTTTACTATGAAAATCATTTTAAACTTGAACCATGATTGGGTGGTAGATTATATGAGTTATACCATACTTTTATTGTTATGTCAATTGTTATCATTGAACTCTTTCAATTGGTATCATTTTGATCTTTATGTATACTCATATGTTTATTGTGTATGTATACTTTCAATTGTGTATGCATATTTTCAATTGGTATCATCTATTGGTGATTGGTACTCATTCTATTTCATACACATATACTTGTTTTATTTGTGCTTAAGATATAAATTTTTTACAAAATCTTGTTTATGCTAGTGCTTGAGCTTCAATTTTGTTTCAATTGATTACTTTTAAGTTGGTATCAAGCCCATGCATCTTTTTAGTTGGTATTTCATAAAGGGGAGAAAATTTAATTTTGTCCTTCAATTGGTGATTCTTCAATTGTTATTTGTTTCTCACTCCCTTACTTTATGATTGAAAATTTCATATTGGTATCATATGTTTAATATGAAAATTATTTACAATTGGTATCAAAATTTTGTTTAGACATTCAAAATTTATTATGTTTAATTTCATTTGATATCAAAATGTCTTATGTTTTAAATTGGTATCTAAATAATTTTTGTTTTTGAGAAAAATATAAAAGTTTTGATTTGTATTGACTATATGCATATAGATTCATGATAAGTGTATCTTGTATTGAAGAGCTTAACATCTCTTCTTTATGTGGTACACGTGTGTAGGGGAGCTTCACATCTCCTCTTATGCATTACATAGTGTGTGTTATGTGAATTAGGGCTTAACATCTCTCTTTCCTGTAATGCATATGTGTAGGGAAGCTAACTTAGCGTCTTCCTCTTCATGAATGTATATAGCATATAACATCTATTGATCTTTGTTTATTTTCAATTGATATCAAGATGCTTCATTGACATATTTATCTATTGATATCATGTTGTTTATAGTCACCCCTTCTTGATCTTTTTGTTTGACAAAAAGGGGGAGAAAAATTTGTTTGATTTGATTTTACTTTGAACTCTTTGTTGATGATTGACAAAAAGGGGGAGAAGTATTTGAGTTTATATGCATGTTTTCATTGCTTGAGTTTATATGCATGTTTTCATTGCTTAAGGGGGAGAAGTATTTGTCTTCCTTGTTATTTATGCATATATATTTTTGTATTGCAAATAGGAGAAAAAGATTTTGATTTATGCTTGTTGCATGTTTTATCTCCATACTTGCATACATATTCATGTGCTTCATTTTCATATCTTATTATTCATGTCTATGCATGAGTTAAGGGGGAGCTTCTTTGAAGCTTAACTTTAATCCATGCATATATAACTCCATGAGTTTTGTCATCATCAAAAAGGGGGAGATTGTTGGCCCAAAGGCCATCCACTCTAGTTTTGATGATGATTAACTCATGTAGTTATGTTTACTAATAATCTTGTGTTGTTTAAGTTTCAGATCATTAACCAAGATATTAGTTGGTGATTAGCTTCAACAAGGTGTTTAGAAGCTTTTCATGATGATTCCAGGGCCAAAGCGTCAAGATCACACATTGCCTAGCCCATGGATGGAGTTTTGGAGCAAGTCTACTTGAAGATGAAGATCATCAAGAAGACTTAGGTATCCATAGTTTAGATAGTGTGTTTTAGATCCATTTGTAAAGCTTAGTATAGTTGATATGCTCAAGTGCACAAACACACACGTTTTCATGTTTTGGATTTGGTTTTCATGAATAGTAGATCAAAACAAGTTTACTTTATTTCTATGTATATTAGATGTATTCTAGATATACATACATGATTTAACTTGCTAGACAACTTATTTTGACTATCCTATTCATGTATTGAAAAATCAAGTTTGACAAAAATACAAGTTTTGTTTTTGATAAAATTTGCAAGACTCAAAAGTGAATTGATATGATTAATATATGTCTTGAAATTTTTATCACAAGTTTGTGTTTCCATATAAAATGATAAAATTATTTTTGGTGATTTTTAGAAGTGTTAAAAGATTTTTAGAAAAATATTTTCCCAGTTTTTCTAACCCAGTTTCTGTTCCAGGCTTCTATTAGTCGACTAAGTCAACTGACCTAGTCGACTAGGCTGAAGTCGGTCGACCGGGCCGGTCGACCGACGTGCACAAATCTGTGCACGTTTGGAGGCACTGGGACGGTCGACCGCTCCGGTCGACCGGGGCACTTACAGTGCTCTCTGTTTGTTTGGGTCGACCGGGCCGGTCGACCGCAGTTGCCAAACGGTCATATTTCTGACCGTTGGCGGTCGACCGGGCTGGTCGACCGTTACCTGTCAGAGCTGCCAGCTCAGCTCTAACGGCTAGTTTTCTGATGGGCCTATATAAACCCCATCTCTTTGGGGTTTTGGCCAAGTTTTTTAGAGAAAATTTTTCCTGACTTCTTCAGTGTTTTAAAAGAGTTTTCAAAGAGTTTTAAGTGCCAAAAGATCAATCTTAATTGTTTTAAGTGTTTTGTTATTTTCAAAGAAAACAAGTTTTTGGGAATTGATTTCTTGTTCTTTATCTCCATATCATTTTGGTATTTTCCCAAGAGATTTTCTTTGATCAAAACACTTGTGTTTTCCACACTTGAGCTATATCTTCTATCCTAATCTATTTAGGATCTTGTTTTTGTGGAAAAAGAAAAAGGAAAGAGGTTTGTGGTTGAAAGAGACCACCTTTTGTAAACCCTTGATTTCTTGGTTGCTCCTTCTTTGGTAGAGGTTGAGGTTGTGATTTGGGTTGTTGGTTTGCTCCCTCTATTGTGAGGTGGAGATTGGTGTTTACTCCCTCTTGGTGAGGTGGAGTTGGTTGTTGGTTTGTATCCCTCAAGTGTGAGGTGGATTGGTTGTTATATTAGCTACGGGGCTACCCCTCGGTTGTGAGGAGGTTGTTTGAGAGAGGAGTTCGGTACTCCATTGTTGTAAAAATCCTCCTCGGTGAAGGTTCCCTCGGTGGGAGTCCTCGGTGGATGGTATAGTGGATTGGAAATCCTGCACGGTGGTGTAGGCGGGGATGTAGAGCAAGGGTGCTCGAACCTCGAAACATATCATTGTGTTTGCGTTTGATCCACTTGTCTCTAAACTCTGTCTCGTTACATTTGTGCATAGCATCATTCATCATACATATTACTTACTTGCATTTGTGTTGTGCCTTACATATTTCATATTGCTATATTATCTTGTATATGCTTGGTTGCTTGTGTGTGCCTCACTTGTACCTAATCAACAAGAGCTTCACATAGCACCTCAACCCATTCAAGGGGATCAAGAGGAGTTAGTCCAGAGCCCTTCACGGGGAATTCGGCTACACTTGTTGATTGTACTAAGCGTGTTGCAAGATTTGCATTAGCTTCCGCATTTAGCGCACTTAGTCTTGCAATTAGTTCTAGATTAGCACTTACACCTATTCACCGCCCCTCTAGGTGTTTTTCAATTGGTATCAGAGCTAGTGCTCCTGATACTTAGGCTTAACATCCTAGAAGTGAGATCCATTTGCTTGCTAATCTATTATTTGCATTTGTTTGTTTGCACACATTTAGTTTACCATGGCTTTCATGACCCCACCTATGTTTGACCCTTCCAACATTCATGTTTGGAAGATTAGGATGACCGTTTATTTACAAACCCTAGGTCATAAAGTTTACCTTGCCATTACCAAGGAATCCTTCCTTAGTGATAGCAATCATATAGGGGCAAATGCACAAGCCCTTGAGGCCATTAGAAGCACACTTTCAAAAGAATATCTTATGCATGTTTCTAATCTTGATGCAGCTTTTGCAGTGTGGAACAAGTTGACAACAACCACCAACACCTCCAAGCTTCAAGTCCAAATCCAACAAGAAGAGGAATCTAGTGGAGAATCCGAGTCTCAATGCTTCATGGTCCAAGGGAATGACTCCCTTGAGGTATATTCGGAACCCCACTTAGATAATGATGATTGTGCTAGTTCTTCAAATGATTATGTTGATCCCCATGCCTTGAATGAAGAACTATCAATTGTATGTGAAAAATTAATTGAAAAATATAATTTGTTGAAAAAGAAAAGTCTAGGAATTGAACAAGAAAATAAGAGTTTGCTGTTAGACTTAACAATGTTTTGCAAGAGAAGGTTGAGGTCTATAATGAAAGGGATTCATTGAGATCTCAATTAGAACTTGCACTTAAAGAAAATGAATTTTTAAAATCTAAAAATGATTGTGAAACTCTTTTGAAGAAAAATAAAAATTTGTCTTCAAAAATTGATTTTGTTTTAAAAGAGAATGTTGATTTGAAAAATAAAATTATTTCCATTTCAAATGATTTAGATGTGTGTTTAAAGAAAAATGTTGTTTTGAAAAATAAGATTGATGAACATGTTTGCCATGCTAGGGTAGTTTCACCTAGATCACCCCTTGCATGCTCCACTTCTTCTATGATTAAAAATGATATAAACATGTTGAAGAAGAAAATGGATTGTTTGGGCTCCACTATGAGCCAATGTGCTAAGAACCATACACGCTTGGAATCCTTGGTTCGAAAGAAATAAGTTCCATCTTTTGTGCATGTACACCCTCCACGGCATACACATGCTCCACACGGACACCATCAACACATGTATGCTCATGTGTACACATGTACACATTGTGGCCGAAAAGGCCATCTTGCTAAATTTTGCTATGATCGTTTACATGTTGAGAATTTAGTAAAGAAGTTTGTTTGGGTTAGAGAAGGTACTAACCCCATGGACCCAAGAAGATATGGGTACCAAAGACCACCCCTCCTATTATTTTTGATGTAGGTGTGGGCTCTCACATGACGTGAGAGTGATGACACCTTAGAGTGGATGCATTCCGGACTTAAGGAGAATCAATTGGATGCATCACTTTCAAGGGAAGATTTGGTGGAGAGGACCACCATGTTTTGGAGACAAGGAGAGTTGCTTCTTTGGTTTTGGTAACAATCCTTTACTCCCATTTATTGTTTACATGCTTTCCATTTCATTGTTTATAGCATGTTTTTGATGTCTATGGATTAGTGTGTAATTACCATGTTTATTAGATCCTTGACATGCATGTATAGTATTTGAGACACACATGCTTATATGAACCCATACTTAGTGTTCTCACTTTTGTTTAAGCTATAATGTACATCATGAATCTAATACATGTGAATTCACATAGTAATCATGTCTTAGTTTTATCATGATGATTTTTATATTTGTTTTTATGCTTCATGTCTTGATTACATGTTTAGATGTTAGTTTTCATTAAGACTAGTTATATACTTGTGCATATAGTGGGCCACAAATAAATCTATATATGTTTGGGCTTGATTGCTTATTTGAACCCATTAGATGTGTTAGTATAGTCTAGTTTTGATGATCTATACATTTCAAACTTGTATTCCATTTTTGGATTTATTTTATGAGTTTTCACTTCATGTATATGTTTGTATTGCCAAACTTTAAGATATACATGTATACCCTTTGAGTCATTTGCCTTTCATGCAAATCTATATATATGGACTCAATTGTATTTAAGGATATGTATGTATACTTATTGTGTTGATAATTCATACATATACCTTGAAATGAAATTTGCTTTGGTGAAAATTTAGTTTTTCGTGTTTTTGTGCTTAATTGTTTAACTTCATGTATATGTCTATCATGTCCAAACTATTAGATATACATGTTTATCCCTTTTGAGCCACGTGCCTTTATGCATATATTTTGTGGACTCGTTGTGTTTTGGATATGTATGTATACTTTAATTTGTACATGACATACATATGCCATTGAAGATTAAACAAGTTTTGATAATTCTCGTGTTTTCAATATTTAAGGAATAATTGAGCTTAATTGAATATTTTCATGATTATGATATTCACACTTTATTTGTACACTCACATTTATTGCTTGCTCATGTTTTGTATTCATGAGTCATATTTATGCCTAATTGAATTAGAGTGTTGATTATCATGTGGATTTCATGTTTTATGAAAATTATTTTTAGTTTATTCCTTACTTGAAGGATTTCACACTAGTTAACAAGTTTTTCATTTTGACTAGTTCGTATTTTTCAATTTGGTAGTGATTTTCAAACAAAACTACATTTTCAAATCTATTTTTGAAAACCCCTACCATCCATGGGAGGTTGGATGGGAGATCATGCTCATGTATGCTTTACTATGAAAATCATTTTAAACTTGAACCATGATTGGGTGGTAGATTATATGAGTTATACCATGCTTTTATTGTTATGTCAATTGTTATCATTGAACTCTTTCAATTGGTATCATTTTGATCTTTGTGTATACTCATATGTTTATTGTGTATGTATACTTTCAATTGTGTATGCATATTTTCAATTGGTATCATCTATTGGTGATTGGTACTCATTTTATTTCATACACATATACTTGTTTTATTTGTGCTTAAGATATAAATTTTTCACAAAATCTTGTTTATGCTAGTGCTTGAGCTTCAATTTTGTTTCAATTGATTACTTTTAAATTGGTATCAAGCCCATGCATCTTTTTAGTTGGTATTTCATAAAGGGGGAGAAATTTAATTTTATCCTTCAATTGGTGATTCTTCAATTGTTATTTGTTTCCCACTCCCTTACTTTATGATTGAAAATTTCATATTGGTATCATATGTTTAATATGAAAATTATTTACAATTGGTATCAAAATTTTGTTTAGACATTCAAAATTTATTATGTTTAATTTCATTTGATATCAAAATGTCTTATGTTTTAAATTGGTATCTAAAAAATTTTTGTTTTTGAGAAAAAATACAAAGGTTTTGATTTGTTTTGACTATTTGCATATATATTCATGATGAGTGTATCTTGTATTGAAGAGCTTAACATCTCTTCTTTATGTGGTACACGTGTGTAGGGGGAGCTTCACATCTCCTCTTATGCATTACATAGTGTGTGTTATGTGAATTAGGGCTTAACATCCCTCTTTCCTGTAATGCATATGTGTAGGGAAGCTAACTTAGCGTCTTCCTCTTCATGAATGTATATAGCATATAACATCTATTGATCTTTATTTATTTTCAATTGATATCAAGATGCTTCATTGACATATTTATCTATTGATATCATGTTGTTTATAGTCACCCCTTCTTGATCTTTTTGTTTGACAAAAGGGGGAGAAAAATTTGTTTGATTTGATTTTACTTTGAACCCTTTGTTGATGATTGACAAAAAGGGGGAGAAGTATTTGAGTTTATAAGCATGTTTTCATTGCTTGAGTTTATATGCATGTTTTCATTGCTTAAGGGGGAGAAGTATTTGTCTTCCTTGTTATTTATGCATATATGTTTTTGTATTGCAAATAGGAGAAAAAGATTTTGATTTATGCTTGTTGCATGTTTTATCTCCATACTTGCATACATATTCATGTGCTTCATTTTCATATCTTATTATTCATGTCTATGCATAAGTTAAGGGGGAGCTTCTTTGAAGTTTAACTTTAATCCATTCATATATAATTCCATGAGTTTTGTCATCATCAAAAAGGGGGAGATTGTTGGCCCAAAGGCCATCCACTCTAGTTTTGATGATGATTAACTCATGTAGTTATGTTTACTAATAATCTTGTGTTGTTTAAGTTTCAGATCATTAACCAAGATATTAGTTGGTGATTAGCTTCAACAAGGTGTTTAGAAGGTTTTCATGATGATTCCAGAGCCAAAGCGTCAAGATCACACATTGCCTAGCCCATGGATGGAGTTTTGGAGCAAGTCTACTTGAAGATGAAGATCATCAAGAAGACTTAGGTATCCATAATTTAGATAGTGTGTTTTAGATCCATTTGTAAAGCTTAGTATAGTTGATATGCTCAAGTGCACAAACACACACGTTTTCATGTTTTGGATTTGGTTTTCATGAATAGTAGATCAAAACAAGTTTACTTTATTTCTATGTATATTAGATGTATTCTAGATATACATACATGATTTAACTTGCTAGACAAACTTATTTTGACTATCCTATTCATGTATTGAAAAATCAAGTTTGACAAAAATACAAGTTTTGTTTTTGATAAAATTTGCAAGACTCAAAAGTGAATTGTTATGATTAATATATGTCTTGAAATTTTTATCACAAGTTTGTGTTTCCATATAAAATGATAAAATTATTTTTGGTGATTTTTAGAAGCGTTAAAAGATTTTTAGAAAAATATTTTCTCAGTTTTTCTAACCCAGTTTCTGTTCCAGGCTTCTATTAGTCGACTAAGTCAACTGACCTAGTCGACTAGGCTGAAGTCGGTCGACCGGGCTGGTCGACCGACGTGCACAAATCTGTGCACGTTTGGAGGCACTGGGACGGTCGACCGCTCCGGTCGACCGGGGCACTTACAGTGCTCTCTGTTTGTTTGGGTCGACCGGGCCGGTCGACCGCAGTTGCCAAACGGTCATATTTCTGACCGTTGGCGGTCAATCGGGCCAGTCAACCGTTGCCTGTCAGAGCTGCCAGCTCAGCTCTAACGGCTAGTTTTCTGATGGGCCTATATAAACCCCATCTCTTTTGGTTTTTGGCCAAGTTTTTTAGAGAAAATTTTTCCTGACTTCTTCAGTGTTTTAAAAGAGTTTTCAAAAGAGTTTTAAGTGCCAAAAGATCAATCTTAATTGTTTTAAGTGTTTTGTTATTTTCAAAGAAAACAAGTTTTTGGGAATTGATTTCTTGTTCTTTATCTCCATATCATTTTGGTATTTTCCCAAGAGATTTTCTTTGATCAAAACACTTGTGTTTTCCACACTTGAGCTATATCTTTTATCCTAATCTATTTAGGATCTTGTTTTTGTGGAAAAAGAAAAAGGAAAGAGGTTTGTGGTTGAAAGAGACCACCTTTTGTAAACCCTTGATTTCTTGGTTGCTCCCTCTTTGGTAGAGGTTGAGGTTGTGATTTGGGTTGTTGGTTTGCTCCCTCTATTGTGAGGTGGAGATTGGTGTTTACTCCCTCTTGGTGAGGTGGAGTTGGTTGTTGGTTTGTATCCCTCAAGTGTGAGGTGGATTGGTTGTTGTATTGGCTACGGGGCTACCCCTCGGTTGTGAGGAGGTTGTTTGAGAGAGGAGTTCGGTACTCCATTGTTGTAAAAATCCTTCCCGGTGAAGGTTCCCTCGGTGGGAGTCCTCGGTGGACGGTATAGTGGATTGGAAATCCTACACGGTGGTGTAGGCGGGGATGTAGAGCAAGGGTGCTCGAACCTCGAAACATATCATTGTGTTTGCGTTTGATCCACTTGTCTCTAAACTCTCTCTCGTTACATTTGTGCATAGCATCATTCATCATACATATTACTTACTTGCATTTGTGTTGTGCCTTGCATATTTCATATTGCTATATTATCTTGTATATGCTTGGTTGCTTGTGTGTGCCTCACTTGTACCTAATCAACAAGAGCTTCACATAGCACCTCAACCCATTCAAGGGGATCAAGAGGAGTTAGTCCAGAGCCCTTCACGGGGAATTCGACTACACTTGTTGATTGTACTAAGTGTGTTGCAAGATTTGCATTAGCTTCCGCATTTAGCGCACTTAGTCTTGCAATTAGTTCTAGATTAGCACTTACACCTATTCACCCCCCCTCTAGGTGTTTTTCAGGATTAGTCGACTAGGGGAAAGGGTTAGTCGACTACATAGTTCTATTAGTCGACTAGGTCTTCTGTCAAGTCGACTAACAAGACAAACAGAGAGTTGGGTTCTTTTGAGACACAAGATTAGTCGACTAGGAGTTGGGTCAAGTCAACTACACAAGCTATTAGTCGACTATAAGGGACTGTAAGTCGACTATAGGTCTATGATATGTGTGTGTACATTAAGGCTTTTGACATGCTATTTTACAATTACAAACCACATCATATCAACTCTCTTTGGGACATCTTGATCATGAAGAACTTTTGATTCGTCGTGTGTTAGAGCTCCAAATGAAATGCTTCACAAAAAGTCTTCATCAAAACATGTTCCAACATCGTGCTCTTCCTTCGTCATGGGAAATCAAAGCTACCACCTTGAAGGAGTTGAATGACAAATACGAGATAGAGCTCATAAGTCTTATCGGAAACCTTAAGACTCATGAGATGGAGAAGAAGGCTAGAGAAGATGCGGTACCTCAAAAGAAAAAGTCAATAGCTTTCAAGTCGTCCTCCTCCAAATACGATGATGAAGAAGATGAAGAAGATGATGAAGAGCTATCTCTCTTCATAAGAAATGTAAAGAGAATATACCGCAAGAATAAGCTCAACTTTAGAAGACAATGGGAAGGGAAGGAGGAGAAAAGGATCATATGCTACAACTGTCTCAAACCCGACACATCATGGCCGATTGCCCCGACTTCAAGAAAAAGATGATCTCCTCCTTGAAGCAAAAGAGGCCGGTTGAAAAGAAGGTATACAAAGCTACTTGAGATTCAGAAAGTGAATCCGAAGATGAGGTCGACACGGCAAATATGTGTTTCATGGAAAACACACCCAAGGTAACCACTCAACCTCTTGATGATGAAAATGAAATAAGTAGAGAAATGTTAGAACATGCTTTTGTTGAACTTTCTGAAAGTTTTGATGATAAAAAGGTAGAATGTTCTAAATTGAAAAAGAAATTGAGATGCTTAAAAATCAACTTGCTATTTTTTTAAAAGAAAAGGATGAACTTTCTTCCAATCTTATTTCAACAAAAGAGAGTTTGATGCCTATAAAGTTGCTTGTAAAGCTAAATTTCCAAAAATTGATGAAAATGAATTATCCTTGTTAAAAACTAAAATCAATGATTTTGGAAATGTTTTAAAAGAATGTGCTTTTAATACTAATAAATTAGAGGAAATGTTTTCAAAGAAGCATTTGCACACTCCACATGCTAAAAATGATAAAACAACTCATGCTAAAAATTCTCATGCTCATCGTGCCAACACTTCACATGACACTCATGTTAAAACTACTCATGCTCACAATCCACATGTTCATAAGTCACACACTCATTATGCATTTAAATATGGAAGAATTTATAGATGCACTTATTGTGGTCGGAATGGCCATTTAGCTAAATTTTGCTATGATCATATAAATAGGACAAATAATCTTGTGTGGGTTCGTGACACTAACTCTTTAGGACCTAAGAAAATATGGGTACCAAAATCAAGTCCTAAATTATTTAATGTAGGTACACACCAAGGCTCCAAGACGTAAAGAGCGGTGGTACCTTGATAGTGGTTGTTCAAGGCATATGACATGGGATATCAACAACTTCACAATTCTATCAAGGTACGATGAAGGTGGCACCGTCACCTTCGGAGATGACTCCAAGGGCATCATCATCGGTATAGGTAACATTAAGATTGATGCATCTCCTTTAATAGAAAATGTTGTTCTTGTTGATGGACTTAAACATAACTTGCTTAGTATAAGTCAACTTTGTGATCGTGGTCTTAAAATTGTATTTGATGATTCTTCTTGCAAAATTTTTGATTGTAAAACCAATGGTTGTATTCTCACCGGATTTCGTGAAAATAATGTCTATATTATTGACATGCTTAATTTGGATTGTTCTACTAAATGCTTGAATGCTTTTGATGAGATTTCATGGCTTTGGCATAGAAGATTAGGATATGCATCTTTTTATCATCTTGTTAGAATTAATTCTAAGGAATTGGTGAAGGGTATTCCTTACTTGAAGTTTGAAAAGACCGCATTTGTGGTGCGTGTCAACTTGGGAAACAAACCAAGTCTTCTTTCAAACCAATCAAGGATATCATGTCAACTTGGCCATTAGAATTGATTCACATGGATCTTTTTGGACCAACTAAAACTAAAAGCTTAAATGGAAGTAGATATGTTTTTGTTTTAGTTGATGATTTTTTTTGATTCACTTGGGTTTTCTTTTTGGAACACAAAGATCAAACGTTTTCGCATTTTAAGATTTTTCGAAAAAGGGTTGAAAAAGAAAAAGGATTTTCGATTTTAAAAATGAGAAGTGATAGAGGTGGTGAGTTTGTTAACCAACTCTTCATGACTTATTGTGATGAAAAAGAAATTAACTATGAAATGTCATGTCCTAGAACTCCACAATAAAATGGAGTAGTTGAAAGGAAGAATAGAACTCTTTAAGAAATGGTTAGGACTATGATAAGTGAATATGGGCTTCCTCAATATTTATGGGCCGAGGCCGTAAACACCGCATGCTACATATCAAACCGTATTTATTTGTGTAAAAATACTTTCAAAACCTCTTTTGAAATTTATCATTTAAGAAAACCGAATGTTTCATACTTTAAAGTTTTTGGATGCAAGTGTTTTGTTTTGAACACTAAAGATAATTTGGGTAAATTTGATGCTAAGGCTTATGAAGCAATATTTATTGGATATTCTAGTACTAGCAAAACTTATAGAATATTCAATAAATCTACTCATACTATTGAAGAATCCATGCATGTTAAATTTGAAGAATCTAATACTATTGTTGAGAATGTTGTAGAGATTGACTCATTAGGTGAGGACATGGAGAAAATATCCTTGAAGGACTCACCCATTCAAGAAGAAAAGCAAGAACCCATTGGTGAAGTTCAAAAGGATGAAGTGGAAAACTCTCAACCACTTCCTAAAGATTGGAGATACGCTACAAATCATCCCAAAGATCTCATCATAGGTGATGTATCAACGGGGGTAACAACTCGCTCCAAACTCTATGAATTGTGTGGTAATTTTGCATTCATTTCTCATTTTGAACCCAAGAACATCCTCGAAGCCGAGGGTGACTCATATTGGTTGCTAGCTATGCAAGAAGAGCTCAATCAATTTGAGCGCAACCAAGTTTGACATCTTGTTCCTAGACCCCACGATAGACCAATAATTGGTACTAAGTGGATTTTTAGGAACAAGATGGAAGAGTCAGGAAATGTTATTAGGAATAAGGCTAGGTTAGTGACCCAAGGTTACACTCAAGTTGAAGGAATCGACTTTGAGGAGACCTTTGCACCTGTAGCACGGCTTGAAGCCATACGGATTATACTAGCTTATGCATCTTTTAAAATTTTAAACTTTTTCAAATGGATGTAAAAAGTGCATTCTTAAATAGTTTTATCAATGAAGAAGTTTATGTTGAACAACCTCCTGGTTTTGTAGATCATGTACATCCTAATTTTGTTTTCAAGTTAGATAAAGCTTTGTATGGTTTAAAACAAGCTCCAAGAGCTTGGTATGAAAGGCTTTCTAGTTTTCTTCTTTCAATTAATTTTGTTAAAGGCAAAGTAGACACAACATTATTTACTAAGCATGTTGATAGTGACATTCTTATAGTGCAAATAAATGTTGATGATATAATTTTTGGTTCTACTAATGAGTTTCTTTGCAAGGAGTTTGAACAGTGTATGCAACGTGAATTTGAGATGTCATTAATGGGTGAATTAAATTATTTTCTTGGACTCCAAATCAAGCAAATGCGTGATGGGATTTTCATATGTCAAGCCAAGTACTCCAAGAAACTCATTAAGGAATTTGGACTTGAAGGTTCAAAAATTTGCAACACTCCCATGGCGACTACCACCAAGCTTGATAAGGATGACCAAGGTAAGTGTGTTGATATTAAGTTATATAGAAGCATGATTGGTAGCTTGTTGTATTTAACGGCTAGTAGGCCGGATATCATGTTTAGTGTGTGTCTTTGTGCTAGATTCCAATCGTGTCCTAAAGAATCTTATTTAATTGCGGTAAAATGCATCATTCGTTATATTAAGGGCACTATTGGAATGGGTCTTTGGTATCCGAAAACCGGAGATTTTTCAATGACGAGTTTTTCGGATGCCGACTATGCGGGTTGTAGAGTGGATAGAAAGAGTACTAGTGGAACATGTCAATTTCTTGGTAATTGTCTTGTTTCATGGTCTTCTAAGAAACAAAATTTAGTAGCCTTCTCAACCGCCGAGGCGGAGTATGTTGCGGCGGGGGCTTGTTGTGCACAAGTCTTTTGGATGAAACATACTCTCCTTGATTATGATTTGCATTATGATCATATAAAAATATTTTGTGATAATACTAGTACTATTCATATGACCAAGAATGCAAATCAACATAAGTAGACCAAGCACATTGAGATTAGATATCACTTTCTTAGAGATCATTTTGAGAAAGGTGATATTGAGATTGATTATGTTTCTTCTGATTTGCAGCTTGCCGATATTTTCACTAAACCTCTTGACTTTAATAGATTTTCTTTTATATGTGGTGAACTTAATGTTTGTGTTATTGAATAAGAAGGTTTTCTTGCTAATTTATCCCTTTTTGATGTATGACAAAAAGGGGGAGAAATATGTGTTATGATATGTGTTATGATTTAGTGTTTTATTGATGTTTTGTGTTATCTCATGAAAACTTATTTTATACTTGTTTAAATAGTGCATTATTTGAGGGGTAGTATTACCTCTCTTTTATATCTTGTTATATAGCATATATGTTTTGTCATCATCAAAAGGGGGAGATTGTTGGCCCGAAAGGTTACACTCTCCATTTATTTAAGTTTTAATGATAACAAAACACATAGAAGCTATATGGTACTAATAAGTTGTTTAAGATGAGTTTCAGGTTAGTACCATTTATGATGGCCTTTCTTAGCTATTGCAAGGTTTGCAAGGTTTATGATGCTTATAAGGCAAATGGCACAAGAGGAAGTGTTCATAGAAGAGAAGGCTCTAGCTTGGTATAGCATGGCTCAGAGACTTCATTGTGGCTCAGAGACTTCATTTTGTAGTCTTATAGTTTGTTAAAGAATAGTGAATAGGTTTGAAGCTCAAATTTTCCTATACACAAGTTTTTGTGCACATGATTTGTCTAAAAGAAATTTCTCCAATATACAAAATAGTTTTAAATATATTTTATTACTTACAAACTCCATTTTGTATATTATACCTAGTCTTGATCAAAACTATTTGAAAACTATCAAGTTTTTCAAAACCCTTTTTCAAAAGACTGATTTTTGGCCTGCTGTGGTCGACCGGGCGGTCGACCGGCTCTGTTTCAGGTCAGAACGGTCGACCGACCGGTCGACCGGGATTCTGACCGTTTGGGTGCGTGCATGTGTGCACGTCTCCCGGTCGACCGAGCGGTCGACCGGGCCCCATTTCGGTCGACCGACCTTCGGCCGACTGAAAGTCCTCTACTCTCTGTTTGTTTCGGTCGACCGGGCGGTCGACCGTGGGCTGGCAACGGCTAAATTTTTAGAAAACTCGGTCGACCGGCCGGTCGACCGTGGCTTGATTTCAGCCTTAATTGTGTTTTTCAATTGGTATCACAGTGTGTTTTTCACTTGATTCTCATTGTGTTTTTCAATTGGTATCACAGTTGATATTTATTTTGTATACTCATATTTGTTTCTATATATGTATGCTTCAACTTCAAATAGTATCAATTTTGATTGGTATTTAACATTTTCCATACATATATATATGTCTTGATTGTGCTTACTATATCTCTATATCTTTAAGCACAAATTTTGTTATGCTAAGCTTGATTTAGTCCTTAATGATAATTATTTTTCAATTGGTATCTTATACAAGCTTATGCATCGTTTTCATTAGTATTTTATAAAGGGGGAGAAAAATTCTTGTTTTACCTTTAAATCGGTTTTGTTTACAATTGGTATCTTACTCCCACTCTTTATGTTAAAAAATTGATATATTAGTTTTTAATTGGTTTCCTACGCTCCTAATGAAAATTATTTTCAATTGATATATGTTTCATTTTCAATATTAGTATCAAGAATCTTAAATTGATATTATTCTCTATTTGGTATCTCTATTGCAAAATGATTTTAGTGTTTAACTAAAAAGATAAGTTTATGTTTTTTTAATTGGTATCAAAACTGTAAAATATTTTCAATTGGTACAAATTTTTACCATTGGTAACAAGATTTCCTATATATTTATATCTTTCAATTGGTATCAAAATTTTTGTTGGTTTCTTCAAAATGTTTTGTTTATTTTCAATTAGTATCATAAATTGGTATCATGATGTTTCGATGTATACCTTCATACTAAGTTGATATATCCTTCAATTGGTATCATAATGTTTTGATTTGTATTGCTTATATGCAAGGGAAGCTTAACATCTTCTCTATACATATATACCTTTATTGTTTGATTTATGCAAAAAGGAGAAAAATATTATTTATGCCCTTTATTGTTTGTACCCCTTTGTTGATGAATTGACAAAAAGGGGAAGAGATATTTTGGAGTTTTACATATGCATGCTTGTTTAATATGCATGTTATCTCTTACCATTGGTATCAAGAGCATCTTTTGTTGATATCAAGAGCATTTGTTGGTATCAAGAGCAACATTCTTTTAAGAACATTTTTATTTTAAAATTGGTAACAAGAGCATGTTTATTTCATTGGTATCAATGATCATGTTTGTTTCATTTCTTTGTTTTATGCATGTTTATGTATATCTATATTGAGCATTCATTGCATATCTTTATTGTTTATTGTTATACATGAGTTAAGGGGGAGTTTTTTTTGAAGCTTAACTTTAATCCATGCATACATAACTCCATGAGTTTCATCATCATCAAAAAAGGGGAGATTGTTGGCCCAGAGGCCCTTCACTCTAGTTTTGATGATGATTAACTCATGTAGTTATTGTTTACTAATAATCTTATGATATTTAGTTTCAGATATTTAACCAAGATATCAGTAGGTGTTTAGCTTCAACAAAGGAGTTTTGAAGCTAACACTTGGTGATTCAAGAGCTCGAGCGTCAAGATCGCATCTAGCATTCGGTTGGAGTCAAGATCTGTAAATCACGTTTGGATCGAGTCGTCTTGGAGAAGGAGTTCTACAAGAAGACATCGGTTTGTTTAGTTAAATATTATTTTAGATCTTGTGTTAAAAATTAGATAGTGTTGATATGTTCAAGTTCACAATACACACACACTTGTTTTAAGTTTATTGGTTTTCGGTTTTCGATTTAACCAATATTGAATTTCATATCAAAAATATAGATATATTATCTTTCATGTATATTGGATTCTATCCATATACAACTTGCTTAAAAGTTGTTTCAATATCATGTTTTGTGTTTACAAGTGTTTTGAAAAAATCAGATTTTCATTTCAAAAATCTAAGTTTGAAAAATACAGTTTTTGGTTTAAGGCAAAATTTCAAGAACACAAAAATGGTTCAAATTGTTTAATATATGTGTTGAATTTTTGTCACACATATTTGTATTTCAAAGATATAACAAGAACTTATTTTTGTGAAATTTATGTGAATTTATGGGATTTTATTAAAGTCAAAAAGTCAAGTTTTAAATCTCATATTGTGCAGGACTGGCCTTCTGCTGGTCGACCGGTCCAGAAGTCGGTCGACCGGGCGGTCGACCGATGTGCACAGACGTGCACAGCCTAGGGCCGGTCGACCGCCAGAGAGCCTTTGCTCTCTGGAAATGGACCGGTCGACCAAGCGGTCGACCGCTGGGCCATTGCCCTGAAGGCGGTCGACCGGCTGGTCGACCGACCTTCCCATCGGTCGAAAAATCAACCGTTGGCGGTCGTTCGGGCTGTTTTTCGACCGTTGGTGGTCGACCGGGCGGTCGACCAACAGCAATGCAGACTACTGATTTGGACCTCAACGGCTAGTTTTTGGATGCCTATAAATTGGGACTTCCTTGGGCTGTTTTTGCTAAGATTTTTGGAGAGTTTCAAAGCCAATTTTTCTTATCTCTTATAGAGGTTTTCTCCACTTATTTTAGTGCTAATACTTCCATATCAAAAGGAGAGTTTTTAAGAGTGTTTTGAAAAGAGTTTTTTTTTGAGTTTTTCACCACCAAATCAATCTAAGTTTTTCTCACATACACTTGAGCTTTTCATTGATATATCTATCCTATAGGAGAGTTATTGTGAGAGTGTTTGTAGGTGATCAAAGTGTTTAGATCACCAAGTGCTTCATCATTGTATTTGAGGAGGCAGACTTGCGGGTTCTTGGTGTTTCGAGTTCTAGTGAAAGCTCATTGTAGAGGTGCGGCCTCGGCAAGCTAGTATGCTTGCGGTGTGTTGTTCTTGCGGGAACAAGAGAGGGACTAGAGAGTCCAAAGGAGTTCTATGTGAACTCGCTTGTATGTGTTGCGGCACCGAGTGATCCGGTGGGATCGGTTTTAGTGAAAATCCTTCATAGTATTGAAGGCGGGGACGTAGAGCAAGAGTGCTCGAACCTCAAAACATATCTCCCATGTTTGCGATGGCTCTCTCTCTATCTCTTACTTATGTTTATGTCTTGCATGCTTACATTGCCTTTATCTTTACTTACTTGATATATCTTGTGCTTATATTGTTATATGCTTGGGGATCGTTTGCTCACACTTGTATTCAACCAAGAGAGCCAAAGCGGCACCTCAACTTTTATTTAGAGGAATCTTGAGGAGATAGTCCAGAGCCCTTCACGGAGAATCCGGCTACACTTTTGTGTTATACTTGGTGTGTTTAACTTAAGAATTTATAGTTTGCATAGATAGTTTTAATTCCACTTTAATTCACTATTAGATTAGCTAGTCACCTATTCACCCCCCTCTAGGTGATTTCAAGTATGTCTACTTTCATGATGAATTGTCTATCTTTTGTATCAACAAATCTGTCTTTATTATTCAAGTTCTCTACTTTGTAGTTTTAATGTCTAACTTGTAGGGAGAGAGGAGATAGAGGAGATGGAAGAAGGTAGCACAGAGATCAGAAGACAAAGGAGAAAGATGGCGCATTGAAGCAGGCCAGGTTAGCTCCCGGTCGACTGCACGGTCGACCGGTGGAGAATGTCGGTCGACCGCTCGGTTGATCGGTATGCACGACATGCAAACGAATAGCCCGGTCGACCGCCCAGTCGATCGTGGCAAGGAGCGGTCGACCGCACGGTCGACCGACTGAAAGCATGCTGCTCTCTTTTTGGGTCCGGTCGGCCGCCCGGTCGACCGTGGACATGGGTCAGTCGATTGGCTGGTCGACCGACAGACGCGTTTTGGCTTTCCTTTTGGGATTCCGATTCCTTTTTTATTTGGGATCGAATCAAATCGGGGTTTTCTAAAATCCAGGGACTGTGAATATAAATAAGGGCTAGAGACCTCATGTATTGCCTCCCTGAAAGTTCCCTCAAGTATCCCTCTGTATTAGTTTGTATTGATTACTGAATTAATAAAATCTCTCTCCCCCTTACCCCGAGGACGTAGGCACGTTGCCGAACCTCGTTAAATACTGTGTTGATTACTTTTCTCTATTGTTCTCAATTCTTGTCGTGTTGGGTACATCTCCGGCTGCATCAGTCTCCGCCTGGTTGGTGGATTCCTTAGAGAGGTTGTTGTCCTACGCACAACAATTGGTATCAGAGCATCCCAAGTTAGTCGTGGGATTGTGTGTTGATTCCAAGGGCATCAGTTACTGTTTGGCGGGGATCGTGTGTCGATCTCGGAGCGGCGTTGGGGCTGTTTGTGGGATCGTGTGTCGATCTCAAAACAGCGTGTAGATTGCTCGAGGAATCAATTTGGAGGAGTAGATTGCTTCGGAAACTCTTCGAGGGTTTTGCCTGGAGGTAAAAATCCTGTCTTTATCTAGTTTATTTTATCTAACTCCGTTTGTTTCCACATTGCTTTGAGGAATCGGTTGAGAAGATGGCTGGAGAAGGTACATCATCGGGAAAATCCATGAATCCACATCCGCTGAGGATTGATGTGGTGAAGTTCAATGGCACGAACAACTTCGATATGTGGAGGTGTGAGGTGATGGATGCGCTGATGGCATCAAACCTCGAAGACACTCTACGGTTGGAGAAGAAGCGCGCATCAACAACGGAAGAAGATTGGGACAAGATGAACCATATGGCATGTGGCTTGATCAGGTCTTGTCTGACATAAGACATCAAGTATCATGTATTGCATGAAACATCTGCGAGGCAGCTGTAGGAGATCCTGGAGAAGAAGTATCTAACGAAAAGTATAGAATCGCGGTTACAGTTGAAGAGTAAGCTTTATAGTTTTCAGATGCAAAGAGGATGCTCCATCAATGAACACTTGAATCGCTACGTAAGGCTTTTTACAGATCTAGTTAATGTGGATGTGGAGATCGATGAAGAGGATAAGGCGGTAATCTTATTGAATTCTCTTCCTAGGAAAGAGTATGAGACCTTCACTCTTATATTGATCAATGGAAGAAAATCGCTTAACTACAATGAGGTGTCTGCTGCTCTTGTGAGTTATGAAGTAAGGAGACATGACAGACCGTCTTCTGCAGGAAGCACAACAGTAGAGGCATTGATGGTAAGAGGCAGAAGTTCCAATAGGAAGGGAAGAGATGATCAGGGAAGATCAAAGTCCAGATCAGGCTTTAGAGATCTGAAGAGGAATTAGTGCGCCTTGTGCAAGGAGTTAGGGCACTGGAAAGTTGATTGCCCGAAGGCTAAAGTAAGAAGATGGAGTCAAACACCAAGACGAATCTCGCACAGGCGGATGGATCGAATTCAGACTCATCAGTATTCACTATCTCTGTTACTACTCCTACTATTAGTTACTCAGATAATACTGAGTGGATCTTGGATACCGGAGCCACCTATCATGTGTGCCCGAATAGGGCCTGGTTTTGTAGCTTTGAGAAGGTAGATGGATATTATACGGTCATGGGTGATGATCATCCGTGTAATATAGAAGGGATAGGTACAGTCCGTGTTAAGATGGTTGATGAGACAGTACGAGAATTGAAGGAGGTGAGATATGTACCTTAACTCAAAAGGAATCTTATCTCTGTTGGCGTCTTGAAAGCATTGAGCCTTGTGGTATCTATACGAGATGGTGTTCTCAAGATGACCAAAGGCTCAATGGTGGTGATGAAGGGTGTCCGTCGGAATAATCTCTACTACTTGAAGGGTGGTACGGTTACAGGTCAGGTGGAGACTTCTAGTTCTTCAGATGATGGTTGTACAAAGGTCTGACTGATGAAGGTCGGACAAGGAGGTGAAAGGTCTTTGTAAGCTCCTACAAAGAAGGGATCATTGGAAGGTGCTGCTACCTGTAACTTGGAGGGTGAATGCAGTGTTCTGGACAAGAAGAAGGTGAAATTCAATATCAGTACTCACCGCTCAGAAGGTCTTCTTGATTGTGTTCATGTAAGCGTTTGGTGACCTGCTAAGACTGTATCGCTTGGAGGTCACAAGTACTTTATCTCTTTTATTGATAATTTATCTAGGTATTGTTGGATATATCCCATGAGACAAATGTAAGTAAGCCTAGAGGGGGGTGAATAGGTGTACGGCTAATCTATGAACAATAATACAGAAATTAAAAACTTAATCGGTAACACACTTAATGTAACCAACGAGTGTAGCCGAATTCCCGGTGAAGGGCTCTGGACTAACTCCTCTTGATTCCTCTGAATAAGAGTTGAGGTGCTATATGAAGCTCTCGTGGTTAAACACAAGTGAGGCATACAAACAATCACAACCAAGCATATAAATATGATATGAGAATATGAATCAATGCAAGGCTCAATATAAAAGAGAGAGAGCTAGAGTCAATGGATCAAACGCAAACACAAGGATATGTTTCGAGATTCAAGCACCCAGCTCTACGTCCCTGCCTTCACACAGAAGGATTTTCACTATCTCGTCCACACAGGACTTTCCACACAGGGAACCTCCACTGAGGATTTTGGGCAATACAATAACCGGGAGTACACAACTCCTCTCTCAACAATACAACCTCTCACAGAGGCAAGGCACAACCAACACAAAATCCACCTCACACAAGAGGGGTAGGCACTTAGCCAAATAACCAATTAACCTCTCACTAGAGGGATAGGGTACAAAGCACCACTCCAACAATCAACTTCTACACAAGAGGGATAACACAAATTAGGAGGGTTTACAACTTGGTGATCACAAAGACCACAAACCAATTTCTTTTTCTCACAAAATAAAGACCTAATAGATAGGATAGTATGTAAGCTCAGTGTGAGAAAACAAAGTGTTTTTAACAAAGAAAATCACTTGGAAAAATCTCCAAATAGATATAGAATTTTTAGACCAAAAACAATTCCTAAAAGACTATTTTCTTTGAATTAACAAAACACTTTAAAAATAAATGAAGATTGATCTTTTAAACTCAAAAACTCTTTTGAAAAACTTGCTCTTAAAACACTAGAGAAGATCAGAATTTTAGCTCTTAAAAACCTTGTTGAAAAACAACTTCAAATGGGGTATTTATAACCCCCATAAAAATTCTGCCCATTGGCAGCTGACAAGGTCAAAAATGACCTTCCGGTCGACCGGCCAGTCGACCGGCCAACGGTCAAAAAAATGACCGTTGAGCCCGCCGGTCGACCGCCCGGTCGACCGCGCCCAGAACCAGAGAGTAACGGCTCTCTGGCCGGTCGACCGCTCGGTCGACCGGGCCAACCCGAGAGTGGGTTGACTTCAGTCGGTCGACCGCTCGGTCGACCAGCCAAAAAAGCTGGCCTGCGTGCACGTCCTTGTGCACGTCGGTCGACCGGTCCGGTCGACCGACCACTGGTTTGGTCGACCGTCCCGGTCGACCGCCAGGGACTGGCAGGGCTAATTTCAGAACTTGAAAACTAGGTTTTTAATTATCAAATAAATCTCATAAAATCTCTAAAAATCCACAAAAATAGTTTCAGTATAATACTTTGATATACAAACATGTGTGAAAAAATTCAACACATATTTCAAACTATTTGAACCATTTTTGTGACTTGAAAAATTTGCCGAAAACCAAATTCTGTATTTTCCAAAACTAGGATTTTTGAAATGGAAAACCGTTTTCTCCAAAACTCATGTAAATACAAAAACATGATATTTAAACAACTTTGAGGCATATAGTATATGGATAGAATTTAATATACATATAAAGATATTGTAAATCACCTAGAGGGGGGTGAATAGGTGATGGCTAATCTAATGGTCACTAAATGCGGAATTAAAAACTTTTTATACTAAACACCACGTATAACACAAGAGTGTAGCCGGATTCCCCGTGAAGGGCTCTGGACTAACTCCTCAAGATTCCTCTAAATAACAGTTGAGGTGCCGCGTTGGCTCTCTTGGTTGAATACAAGTGTTAGCAAACAATCACCAAGCATATAACAATTAAGCTCACAATATATATCAAGCATATAAGATGAAAGCAATAAAAGCATGCAAGATATAAATAAGAGTAAGAGATAGATAGTGAGCAATCGCAAACAAGGGAGATTTGTTTCGAGGTTCGAGCACACTTGCTCTACGTCCCCGCCTTCACACTTGAAGGATTTCCACTATGAACCGATCCCACCGGATCACTCGGTGCCGCAACACCTACATGGAGTTCCCACTAGAACTCTTAGACTCTCTAGTCCCATACACACCGCAAGCCCACAAGCTCGCCGAGGCTGCACCTCAAACACCGAGTTCACACACGAACTCGAAACACCGCGAACCCGCAAGTCCGCCTCCTCAATGTACAAGAAAAGAACTTTGGTGATCACAACACTTTGATCACCTAAAATCCTCTCACAACAAATCCCTATAGGTAGATATAGCAATGGATGGGTCAAGTGTTGTGTGAGAAAACAAGGATAGAAATGGTGGAGGAAAAACTCAAGAAAATCACTTTGAAACACTCTTGATAAACTCCCCTTTTGATTGGAAATATTTTCTCTCAAAACAAGTGGAGAAACCTCTTAATAGATGTAAGAAAAACTGGTGCAAAGCCACTTGAAAAATCTTAGAGAAAACAGCCCCAAAACCCCCATATTTATAGGCTAGAGAAAACTAGCCGTTGGGGCAAAAAATCAGCCCTGACGGCTGACAGTCAACCAGCCCGATCGACCGCCAACGGTCAAAAATCTGACCGTTGGGGCAGCGGTCGACCGGCCCGGTAGACCGAGACCCTGGAACAGAGAACAGTCTTCTCTGTCGGTCGACCGTCCCGGTCGACCGGGGCTTTCCAGAGAGCAGAGGCTCTCTGCGGTCGACCAGGTCGGTCGACCGGCTCTCCAGCAGTCCTGGCGTGCACGTTCTGTGCACGTCGGTCGACCGGTCCAGTCAACCACTTCAAGCTCGGTCGACCGGTCCGGTCGACCGACAGAAGCCAGGTCATGACATTATAGGGATAAAAAACTTGGTCATTTTGGCTCAAATAAAATCCCATAAAATCATGAAAAATCTATAAAAATAGTTTTAATATTATACTTTGATAATTAAACATGCTTGAACAAAATCAAGACACGTTAAAAATAATTTGAACTATTTTTGTAACTTGAAAATTTTGGTTAAAAACAAAACCTGTATTTTTCCAAACTTGGTTTTTCCAAAACTTCTCCAAATACAAAAATAAGATATTTTAAACTCTTTTAAAGCATAGAGTGTATGGATATGATCCACTATACATACATGGTGAAACATCTATGTTTTTGACATTTAAGCTCTTAATTTGGTTTTGGTTAAAACATATAAACTTTGAATTCTAAAAACCAAACTGGTATTTTCCTAAAAGAAAACTCTTTTGTATTTTTTCAAAATAAAAATTCTTTTATGAAAAACTTATCTAAATCAAGAGAGTGTGTGTGTAAGATATACTTGAGCAATTCACCAACTATTCTATCCTTTACATTTTATCTAAAAACAAAATCTTATAAAAACAAACCTAGACACAAGTCTTGATCTTGAAGGTCTTCACTTGAAGTCTTCACATCTTCTTGACTTGGTCCAAACACGATCCATAGAGCTAGACTTCTCTTGAGTACTTGATGTGGTCTTGATGCACAAGCTCTTGAATCAAACCGTGCTAGCTCCAAAACTTGACTTTAAATCCTTTATTGAAGCTACACACCTACTAAGATCTTGATCACAAATCTGAAACTAAATAAACACAAGATCATTAGTACTATAACTACATGAGTTGATCATCATCAAAACTAGAGTGATAGGCCTATGGGCCAACAATCTCGCCCTTTTTGAGATGACAAAACTCATGAAGTTATATATGCATGGATTAAAGTAAAGCTTCAAAGAAGCTCCCCCTTTACTCATGCATAGCAATAAACAAATAAATATGTAATGAAAGCACATAAACATGTATGCAAATACAAGGATATAAACATGCCAATCAAGCATAAAATTCATCAAATTCTTTTTCTCCTATTTGCAATGCAAAACATATATGCATAAACATAAATCCTTCTCCCCCTTTATGAATAAAGCAAGGAAAACATGCATATATACTAAAATACTTCTTCCCCTTTTTGTCAATCATCAACAAAGGGGTTAAAGTAAAAACAAAACAATGTTCTCCCCCTCTTTGTTAGAAACAAAACAATCAACAAAGAGGTGAAATCAAACAAATCAATAAATAGATATATGCGATATACATTCATGAAGAGGAAGACGCTAAGTTAACTTCCATACACATATACATTACATGAAAGAGGGATGACAAGCCCTAATTCACATAACGCATAATATGTAATGCATAAGAGGAGATGTGAAGCTCCCCCTATACACGTGTACTGCATAAAGAAGAGTTGTCAAGCTCCTCAATATAAGATACACTCAACATGAATCTATATGTAGAAGAGATGTTAAGATCCCTTTGAATATAGGCAATACAAATCAAAACATTTTTAATTTTCAAAATTTCATATTAAAACAAAATTTTGAATTTTCGTTAATAAAACAAATCTTGAGATATCTTGTAAATCAAATTTTAAGATATCATATAAACAACAAAATTTTTAAAGGTACCACTTGTAAATCAATCAAATTTTAAGCTACCAATTGTAAATAAGCATTACAAATTTTGAATTTTAATCAAAATAGAATCATATTGATACCAATTGAAAATTATTGTAAATTAATTTGATACCAATTGCGATCAATAGATACCAATTGAAGATTATTGCACATTTTTGATATCAATAAAAATACCAATTTTAAAAACAATGCATAAGCTTATTAAAATATCATTGAGAAACCAATTGAAAAATAAAGATTTGAATCAAGCTTATCAAAAACAAATTTTGTGCTTTAAATATGTAAATCGATTTTAACTCAGGCACAAATAAAACATATATATGTATGAGAATGAAAATACCAATAGGAATTGATATTATGGAAATTATGAAGCATACATATATAGAAAACAAAATATGAGTATATACAAAAAAATATCAATTGAGATCAAGTATATAACTCAAAAACTACCACCCTTTTATGCACAAGATAAAAGATATATAGTTTTAGCATACAAGGCATAATCGCCCATCCTTCCTCCCATGACGGTGTTGGAAGGGGTTTTCACAAATAGGGTTTGAAAATATTTTTATAGTGAAAACACTACCAAATGAAGAATAATAACTAGTTAAAGATAATTTTTGAAAACTAGTTAAAGATCCTTCAAAAACATGAAACCAAATATATATATATATATATATATATATATATATATATATATATATATATATATATATATATATGTCTATCATGAAACATACTAAATACACAAGAAGTGACACTCGAAATCTATAAGGCTCAAAAATAATCATGAAACAAAGTCATGAATAAACAAATAAAGTGCGAGTGCACAAAATTATGTAATTAGCATTTTTCATGAAAATAATCAATAAACCTCAAAACATGAATATCATTTTATTAAACAAATCATGAAAATTCATTTTTCATATAAAGATGAAAATCATAAAAATTCATTTTTCATCTCAAAAACAAACTTCTAGGTATATGTATGTTTTTATTCAATCCTAACAATATGCATACATATCCCAAACATAAAAAGAGTCCATAATGTAAATTGCATGAAGGCAAATGACTCATGGGGTATACATGTATATTTATTAAATTTGAATACAAAATACATATACATGAAGTAAAACATGAAATTAGGTAAAATAAGTGTAAATGAGAGAATCATCAAAACTAGGCTATACATGTGCATATAGTGAGTACAAATGAACAATGAAGTGCAAACATATATGAATCAATTTGTTGCTCACTACTTGTACACGTATACATCCAAGTTTTGACAAAAATTACATTTAAACAAGTATTTACCACATGAAGTACAAAACAATGAACATGCTAAAAATATCATATATGAACAAGCATGTAAACTAAAGTAAGAGTTTAGAGATAGTTACCAAACCAAAGAACTATACTCTAAGTCTCCAAAACATGATGGTTGTCCCACCAAACCTCCTTGATAGCGGTGCATCAATTATGTGTCCATCAAGTCCATACATCCACTACCAAGACACCATCCCTCTCACGTTTTGTGAGATCCCTCACCTACATCAAAAACACAAGGTGAGGATTTTGGTACCAATTTTCTTTTGGGTCCTTGAGGGTTAGCTTTGTGAGGAACCCAAACATTTTTATTAGCAAAATTTACATGATGTATCTTATCAAAACAAAACTTTGCTAAATGGCCTTTGCGGCCACAATGTGTACATTTGTACACCTTAGGATGCATATATGTATGAGTGTGATCATGGTGTGCAAAATGTGCATATGCATGATGTGGATAATGTGCATGAACATGGGGAACTTGTTTCTTTGAAAACAAGGACTCCAATCTCTTATGGTTAAATGCACATGTGCTCAAAGTTGAGCTCAAACAATTTATTTTATTTTTCAAAACTTTAATCTCATTTTGATTAATGGTGGCATGTAAAGCATGTGAGATAGAGAATCATTTTTCTTATTCTTTTTAGAAACATTTTCTTTTTCTTTTTCAATCATTTTTCTTTTTAAAGAAGTGTTTTCATTTAAAGCAACTTCTTTTTATTTTTCCACCAAAACAACTTTATTTTTCAACATAGTGTTTCCTTCACAAAGCTCATTCAATTTAGAAATTAAGGAAATATTTTCATTTTTCAAACTTTCATTTTCTTTTTCAATGCATGCAACTTTATTTTTAAAAGAATCATTTTCTTCTAACATGCAATCAAATTTATTTTTCATTTTCTTGTTATCCTTTTTAAGCATTTCATATTTTTCTAGAAGTTGTTGACAAAAAGATTCAAGTTCATCATAAGTCATATCAGCATCTTCTTCTACCTCGGATTCGGTAGTTACCTCAAGGGGGTTATCCCCTTGGACCATGTAGCACACGTTGGAAGCGACACTTCCAACATCCGAGTCGCTCCCCGCATAATATTATTTTTTTCGCCAAGGGAGAGAATTGTGTTCCAAACTACAAAAGCCGAATCAATGTTAGAAACCCTAGATAAATATTCATCATTTAGGGTACTTTTCAAAGCATGAATGGCCTTTACATTAGCCTCAATATTTTTGTCATTTAAACAATAGGAATCTCTAGTAGTGGTAAAATAAACATGAATACCTAGGCCTTTGAGGTACAAAGACATCTTAACCTTCCAAGTTTGGATGTTAAGGATGTCAAAGGTGGGAGGTGTCATGAAGTCCATGGTGTGTGTACAAATATTGTGATTAGATAAAAATGAGGATCTTTAACTCTAGGTTGTAAGGCCCAAATCAAGAGCACTTGGCTCTGATACCAATTGTAAATCACCTAGAGGGGGGGTGAATAGGTGATGGCTAATCTAATGGACACTAAATGCGGAATTAAAAACTTTTTACATTAAACACCACGTATAACACAAGAGTGTAGCCGGATTCCCCGTGAAGGGCTCTGAACGAACTCCTCAAGATTCCTCTAAATAAGAGTTGAGGTGCCACGTTGGCTCTCTTGGTTGAATACAAGAGTTAACAAACAATCCCCAAGCATATAACAATTAAGCTCACAATATATATCAAGCATATAAGATGAAAGCAATAAAAGCATGCAAGATATAAACAAGAGTAAGAGATAGATAGTGAGCAATTGGAAACACGGGAGATTTGTTTCGAGGTTCGAGCATACTTGCTCTACGTCCCCGCCTTCACACTTGAAGGATTTCCACTATAAACCGATCCCACCGGATCACTCGGTGCTGCAACACCTACAAGGAGTTCCCACTAGAACTCTTGGACTCTCTAGTCCCGTACACACCGCAAGCCCACAAGCTCGCCGAGGCCGAACCTCAAACACCGAGTTCACACACGAACTCGAAACACCGCGAACCCGCAAGTCCGCCTTCTCAAAGTACAAGAAAAGAACTTTGGTGATCACAACAATTTGATCACCTAAAATCCTCTCACAACAAATCCCTATAGGTAGATATAGCAATGGATGGCTCAAGTGTTGTATGAGAAAACAAGGATTGAAATGGTGGAGGAAAAACTCAAGAAAATCACTTTGAAACACTCTTGATAAACTCCCCTTTTGATTGGAAATATTTTCTCTCAAAATAAGTGGAGAAACTTCTTAATAGATGTAGGAAAAACTGGTGCAAAGCAACTTGAAAAATCTTAGAGAAAACAGCCCCAAAACCCCCATATTTATAGGCTAGAGAAAACTAGCCGTTGGGGCAAAAAATCAGCCCTGACGGCTGACGGTCGACCGGCCCGGTCGACTGCCAACGGTCAGAAATCTGACCGTTGGGGCAGCGGTCGACCGGCCCGGTCGACCGAGACCCTGGAACAGAGAACAGTCTTCTCTGTCGGTCGACTGTCCCGGTCGACTGGGGCTTTCCAGAGAGCAGAGGCTCTCTGCGGTGGACCGGGTCGGTCGACCGACCCTCCAGCAGTCCTGGCGTGCACGTTTTGTGCACGTCGGTCGACCAGCCCGGTCGACCGACTTCAAGCTGGTCGACCGGTCCGGTCGACCGACAGAAGCCAGGTCAGGACATTATAGGGATCCAAAACTTGGTCATTTTGGCTCAAATAAAATCCCATAAAATCATGAAAAATCTACAAAAATAGTTTTAATATTATACTTTGAAAATCAAACATGATTGAACAAAATCAAGACATGTTACAAATAATTTGAACTATTTTTGTAACTTGAAAATTTTGGTTAAAAACAAAACCTATATTTTTCCAAACTTGATTTTTTCAAAACTTCTCCAAATACAAAAACAAGATATTTTAAACTCTTTTAAAGCATAGAGTGTATGGATATGATCCACTACACATACATGGTGAAATATCTATGTTTTTGACATTTAAGCTCTAAATTTGGTTTTGGTTAAAACATATAAACTTTGAATTCCAAAAACCAAACCGGTATTTTCCTAAAAGAAAACTCTTTTGTATTTTTCCAAAATAAAAATTCTTTTATGAAAAACTTATCTAAATCAAGAGTGTGTGTGTGTGTAAGATATACTTGAGCAATCCACCAACTATTCTATCCTTTACATTTTATCTAAAAACAAAATCTTATAAAAATAAACCTAGACACAAGTCTTGATCTTGAAGGTCTTCACTTGAAGTCTTCACATCTTCTTGACTTGGTCCAAACACGATCCATAGAGTTAGACTCCTCTTGAGTACTTGATGTAGTCTTGATGCACAAGCTCTTGAATCAAACCGTGCTACCTCTAAAACTTGACTTTAAATCCTTTGTTGAAGCTACATACCTACTAAGATCTTGATCACAAATCTGAAACTAAATAAACACAAGATCATTAGTACTATAACTATATGAGTTGATCATCATCAAAACTAGAGTGATAGGCCTATGGGCCAACAGATATATATCAATGTTTTTGACATTAAATCCCAAAATAAGTTTTGTTAAAATACCAAAACTCCAAACTCATGAAATAGACTATCAAACAAGTTTGTTTAACTAGTTGAAGTATAAATGTATATAGAACAAATCTAATATACATTATACCATGTAAACTTATTTTGATTCTTTCTATTCATGAAAATCAAGATCGGTTAAGCTAAAAATCGAAACCAAAACATGAAACGTGTGTGTGTTGTGAACTTGAGCATATCACACTATCTAATCTTTACAAATGGATCTAAACTAACTATTCTAAAATAATGCACCGAAGTCTTCTTGTAGAGCGCCATCTCCAAATTGACTCGATCCAAACGCGATTCCCCGAGCTTGACTCCAACGAGTGCTAGATATGAACTTTGACGCTCGAGCTCTTAAATCACCATGTGAAAGCTCCAAAACACCTTTGTTGAAGCTGATCACATACTAATATCTTGGTTAAATATCTGAAACTAAATATCTCAAGATTATTAGTAAACTATAACTGCATGAGTTAATCATCATCAAAACTAGAGTGGAAGGCCTCTGGGCCAACAATCTCCCCTTTTTTGATGATGACAAAACTCATGGAGTTATATATGTATGGATTAAAGTTAAGCTTCAAAGAAGCTCCCCCTTAACTCATGCATAGCAATAGATAATAAGATATGCAATGAATATTAAACATGAGTATGCATAAACATGCATAAAACAATGAAAGAAACATGCTCTTGATACCAAAATTTTAAAATAAATTCCTTTTCAAAATAAACATGTTCTTTAAATAATTGCTTTTGATACCAATAAAAGTTTCAATTGAAAGCTTTATCAATAAAAGTAATAAAAGCTCTTGATATCAATCAATAAAAATTCTCAATACCAACTGAAAGATAATCAATAAAAGCTTTTGATATCAACAATAAAAATTTTAACAAAAGTTCTTGATACCAATAAACCAAAACAACAAACTATGTTCTCTTGATACCAATATGAAACAAACTTTGATATAAACTTACAAATAAACAATAAACATGCATATAAACTCAAATACTTCTCCCCTTTTTGTCAATCATCAACAAAGGGGTTAAAGTAAACAATAAAACAATGTTCTCCCTCTTTTGTCTGAAACAAAAAAAAAATCAACTATGGGTGAAATCAAATCAAAACATTATGATACCAATTGAAAAAATATATCAATTTAGTGCATCATGATATCAATAAAACATAAATAAAACATACCAATTGAAAGTACATAAAACAAATGTTTTTAATTTAAATAAACATGTCTATATTGTACCAACTGAAAGTAAATAAAACATTTTGAAGAAATCAACCAAAAATTTTGATATCAATTGAAAGATGTAAACATATAAGTAATCTTGATACCAATTGTAAAAATTAGTACCAATTGAAAGTAATTTTTTATTAGGATCATATGTTACCAAAAAAAATCTCATTTTTCAATCATTTTTCAACATAAAGTGTGGGAGTAAAATACCAAAGGTAAACGAAAATCAATTAAAAGGTGAAATATGAATTTCTCCCCCTTTATGAAATACCAAACAAAATGATGCATAAGCTTGTATAAGATACCAATTGAAATATAATCAATTTAAATATAATAGTCATTTAAGAATTCAAGCTTAGCATAACTAAAATTTTTGCTCAAGGATATAGAGATATAGTAAACACAAATAAAGCATATATATATGTATGAAAAATTGAATACCAATCGAAATTGATACTATTTGAAGTGTAAGCATACATATATAAAAACATATATGAGTATACAAAAATAATGTCAATAGTGATACCAATTGAAAAGATCTAATGATACCAAAATTGAAAGTATAATAAGAATCAAGTGTATAACTCATATTTCCTACCACCCATTTCATGTATATGTTTAAAAGGATTTCAATAATAAGCATACAAGGCATAGTCGCCCAACCAACCGCCCTTAAATGGGTAGGGGTTTTCAAAAATAAGTTTGAAAATATTATAACACGGTTGAAAACTCTACCATATGAAGAATACGAACTAGTTATATGAAAATTTGAAAACTAGTATGAAATCCTTCAAGTAAGGAATAAAATAAGAATATACTCCATAAAACATGAAAATCACTAAACCAATGTCACTCAAAATCTATATAGCACATATAATACTCATGAAAATAAAATCATGAGAAAACATCAAGTAATATGAGTGTACAAGTTTTGTGAAAGACATAGTCATGGAAATAGGCAATTTGGCTCAATATGAAATTCCTTAAAACAGGAAAAATAAGAAAAATCTAATTTTCATCAAAATAATTTAATCTTCAAGGCATATGTATGTCTTGTACAAAGTAGAGTATACATACATATCCAAACATGAATGAGTCTACAAGAGTATATGCATGAAGGCAAGTGGCTCAAGGATGTATATGTATAACTAATAGTTTAGACAAAATAGACATATATATGAAGTTTAAACATGAACATTAAAACATGTACAAAATGAGAATACAAGTCAAAATGTAGAATCATCAAAACTAGGCTATACTAGTACATCTAATGGGTACAAATGAGCATTTAAGCACAAACATATAATAATCTATTTGTGACTCACTAGTTGTACAAGTATATATCCAAGTTTTAATGAAAACTAACATCTAAACATGTAAACAAAACATGAAGCATAGAAATCAAAACAAAACTCATATGATCATTATGTAAATGAACATGCATTAGATCTAGGACATACACATTAGTTAAACTAAAGTGAGAATACTAAATATAAATCCATATAAACATGGGTGTCTCAAATACAAATCATGCATATCACAAGTCTAATAATCATGGCATGTAACGTACTAATCATGAAACATCAAAACATGCTAAAAATGAATAATATGAAAGCATGTAAACATAAACGAGGAGTTAGAGATCGTTACCAAAACCGATAAGGCACATCTCCATATCTCCAAACTAAGGCGGTCCTCCCACCAAACTCCCCTTGAAAGTGATGCATCCAAATAGTTCTCTTTAAGCTCGGAACGCATCCACCTCTAGGCACCATCACTCTCACGTCATGTGAGAGTCTACACCTACATCAAATAAAATAGGAGTGGTCTTTGGTACCCATACTCTTTTGGATCAATGAGGGTTAGCTCCTTTCCTAACCCAAATAAATTTATTTGCTAAATTAGAATCATGTATCCTATCATAACAAAATTTCGCAAGGTGGCCCTTACGTCCACAATGTGTACAAGTGTACATATGAGCAAACAAAGTGTTATGAGTGTGAACGTGAGGAGCATGTGTATGCCGTGTGTGGTGTGCATGCAAAGATGAAACTTGCTTCTTTCGAAACATGGATTCCAAACGTGTATGGTTCATGGCACAATGGCTCAAAGTGGAGCCCAAGCAATCAACACTCTTCTTAAGCATACAAATATCATTTTCAATCATGGAAAAAGAGGTGCATGCAATAGGTGAGGTAGAATGTGAAGCTACACTAGCATGGCAAACATGTGAATCTAAGTCATTTTTCAAAGCAATATTTTTCTTAGAAACCAAATCTAATTCTTTGAAATAGAAATAATTTTGTTTTTCAAAGAGTCATTTTCTTTTAAAACAAAAACAAGTTTTGAAGATAGAACTTCATTTTTCTTCAAAACATTTTCACAATTATTTTTTATTTTTCAAAATCTTGTTTTCATTTAAAACAAGTTCAAGTTGGGTTTTCAAAGAGTCACACTCATTTGAAATCTCAACCTTCTCTTGTAAAGTCAAATCAAGTTTTGAACACAAATCCTTATTTTCTTTTGTTGGTTCAAAACTCTTCTTTTTCTAAAGATTATATTTTTCTAACAATTTTTCACATACAATAGATAGTTCTTCATTCAAAGTATTGGCATCAATATAATCATTATAGAAGAACTAGCATCATCATCATCTAATTGAGATTCCGAAAATACCTCAAGGGAGTCATTCCCTTGGACCATGTAGCATTGTTGCTCGGATTCTCCACTAGATTCATCCTCCACAATGATTGGCGTTTGAAGCTTGGAGGAGGTCAATGTGTTCCACACTGCAAAGGTGGAATCACAGTTAGAAACCAACATAAGATATTCTTTATCAAGCGTACTTCTAAGTGCCTCAAGGGATTTGCATTGGCCTCTATATGCTTGCTATTACCAAGATAGGATTTCTTCGTAGCGGCAAGGAAAACATGCAAACCTAGGATTTTTAGGTACATACTCATCCTAAATTTCACATGTCAATGTTGGAAACATCAAACATGGGAGGTGTCAAGCAATCCATGAGTGTGTGTAAACAATATACATGTGCAAATGCAAATGATAGATTAGCAAAACCAAGATCACACTCCTAGGTGGTTAAACCTAATATCAGGAGTGTAGGCTCTAATACCAATTGTAAGTACACCTAGAGGGAGGGTGAATAGGTGTACGGCTAATCTATGAACAATAATGCGAAAATTAAAAACTTAATTGGCAACACACTTAATGTAATCAACGAGTGTAACCGAATTCCCGGTAAATGGCTCTGGACTAACTCCTCTTGATTCCTCTGAATAAGAGTTGAGGTGCTATATGAAGCTCTCGTGGTTAAACACAAGTGAGGCACACAAACAATCACAACTAAGTATATAAATATGATATGACAATATGAATCAATGCAAGGCTCAATATAAAAGAGAGAGTTAGAGTCAATGGATCAAACGCAAACACAAGGATATGTTTCGAGGTTCGAGCACCCGGCTCTACGTCCCCGCCTTCACACAGAAGGATTTCCACTATCTCGTCCACACAGGACTTCCCACACAGGGAACCTCCACTGAGAATTTTGGGCAATACAATAACCGGGAGTACACAACTCCTCTCTCAACCAATACAACCTCTCACAGAGGCAAGGCACAACCAACACAAAATCCACCTCACACAAGAGGGGTAGGCACTTAGAAAAACAACCAATCAACCTCTCACTAGAGGGATAGGGCACAAAGCCACCACTCCAACAATCAACCTCTACACAAGAGGGATAACGCAAATTAGGAGGGTTTACAACTTGGTGATCACAAAGACCACAAACTAATTTCTTTTTCCCACAAAACAAAGATGCTAATAGATAGGATAGCATGTAAGCTCAAGTGTGAGAAAACAAAGTATTTTTAATAAAGAAAATCACTTGGAAAAATCTCCAAATAGATATAGAATTTTTAGACCAAAAACAATTCCTAAAAGACTATTTTCTTTGAATTAACAAAACACTTTAAAAACAAATGAAGATTGATCTTTTAAGCTAGAAAACTCTGAAATCACCTAGAGGGGGGGTGAATAGGTGATGGCTATATGAAATATGGCAATTTTGCGGAATTAAAACTTTCACACACAAATAGCACAAATAAAGACTTGCAATAAATACAACAATTAAGGTGCAAGAATTGAAAGGAGTAGAGTTAGAGAAAATTGATCAAACGCAAACGCAAGGATGTGTTTCCGAGGTTCGAGCCACGCTCTACGTCCCCGCCTTCACACTTGAAGGATTTGCACTACTATCGTTGATCCCACCGGATCGCCAATACAAGGACACACTTGTCCCTTACACTTGTGATGCCGCAACACCACCCGAAGCTCACTAGCTCCCTTGAGGCCGATGCCTCTACAACTTCACTCCAAGAAGAAATGAGTGATCACACTTGATCACTTTACAAAAGCTCACTTGCACAATCCTAGAACCAAATATGTAGATGTAAAGCTTTGGGATTGTGGTGTGCAAAATCTAGAGAGAAGGTAGAGGAATAGACTACAAGTTGGGTGTTGGGAATTTAGGCTTTGGAAAATCTTTTATGAAGGAAAGCTTTGAAAATCTTTGTAAAACTCTTAAGAAATATTTTGCAATGGTTATCTAATCAATATGAGGTGACCCTCTATTTATAGGGGTCAAAAACAGCCTCAAAAACTCGTTGGAGACAAATCCCAAAAAGAAAAACAGTCAGAAAAACTAGCTGTTGGATCTGTCAGAACTTTTGACAGATCCCGGTCGACCGGGTCGGTCGACCGCCAACGGTCAAAAATATGACCGTTGGGGCTCATCGGTCGACCGGGTCGGTCGACCGAAAACTCCTGTGAAGGCAAGTGAACATCGGTCGACCGGGTCGGTCGACTGATATAGACGTGCACAAAATTGTGCACATCGGTCGACCGGGCCGGTCGACCGGTCACTGTGAGTTCTGAAAAAAACAGAACTTCCAGAACCAGAAAACTTGGATTTTGGTTTTGGGTTTCGGGTAAGATTTTGTAACTTGTAAAAACATGAAGTATAAGCATGTGTCATACTTCAATCAAGTTAAAAAATAGTTTGATAAATTCTTTTGAACACAAACTTGTTTTTCAATGAAAATGTTTTTCCAAAACTATTGTTTTTCTAAAAAGCGTATTTTCAAATATGTTCTCTTTTAAAAACTAAGTTAGAAATGGAATTGAAAAACCTTTTTGAAGCCATGAACCTAACTAAGAGGTGTGTGTGTGTGATAATCCCATAGCTCTACTTCTAATATCTAGCTTTGACAAAATATCTAAAATAAAAATAAAATAAAAATACAAAGCTTGTTTTCTTCAATGTCTTGATCTTGTCTTGATATTGTCTTGATCTTCATATCATCATCTTGATCCCAAAGCATCCTAGTTGTGCATAGCTTGGGAATCTTCATTTTTGCGGCGTCCAAACTTGTGAGTCTTTTAGCGGAGCCGTCAAAAACCTATTTCTTGAGCCTGAAATCCTTTTAAACAAGATTATTAAATACATAACTAAATATGTTTTGCTATCATCAAAATAACCGGGATAATGGCCTTTGGGCCAACAATCTCCCCCTTTTTGATGATGGCAAAACATATGTAGTTATCACAAGATATTTTGGGTAGAGTCTTCAAATGAAGCTCCCCCTCAACACAAGCATATATATAAAAATCATATTCAGACATATTATCACAAATCATAATCATAAACATATTATTTCCATGCCAACAAAAGATGCCAAATACTCATGTCATATCATAGATGAAGGAAATGAGTCTCATACATGACATAAATACATAAAACACATAACCATATCCATGTCCACAACACAAAATAAAAATACATGACAAAGTAAAAGATGTCCAACACAAAATATGTCAAGTACATAACAAAATAACAAAGTGTCACAAAATATCTCTCTCAAATAACTCTCCCCCTTTTTGACATCATCAAAAGGGGAGGTCACTCCTCAGCACCATCATCACCATCATCATCGTCTCCGTCATCATCACCACCTTCCTCTGAAGAAGCAACCTCCTCTGGATCCATGCCATCGACTCTGGTGCGCGGTGGAGGAACAGAAGAGCGAGCTCTGGGAGGAAATGGAGGACCGGTGGCAGGGAGTCGACAAGCAGTTGGAGTCCGATCAGGAACGAGCATGTCAAATTTTGAGAAAAGGGCCTGAAACTGGACATCCACGAATCTCATGGAATCAGCGAAATATGACATGTCGTTTCGGACCTCCGCCCGAAAAGCAGCGTCCTGAATGGCACGAGCATCTAACTCTGCACGAATGGCTGCGTCGCGCTGCTCGGCCCAGGCCTGATGTGCCTCGAGCTGAGAGCGGACCTCCGAAGAGACAAGAGCAAGAAACTCAGGAGGAAATGCAGGTGCTGCAGAAGAAGAAGATCCTGGTGCTGAAGATGAGCCAGGACCAGCAGGAGGAAGATGTGGTTGCACAGGAGCGTGTCTACGCAACTGAGCTTCCATCATCTTCAGGACAACTCCATTGATGTTGGTCAGGGGATTTGATGGAGTTTCAGCAGAAAGATCAAAGTCAAGGGCCCTAAGAAGATGGGTAATAAGCATGCCGTAGGGCAAGCTTCTACCCGCAGTACGGATCTGATCAGAGCCCATATGAGATGCAATAACTCTAGGAAAGTTTACCTTAATCCCTTTAAGGAGGCAATAGATAATCAAAGGGACACAACCCCTAGCATGGCTATACTCACCATGTTTGGGGACAATGTTGAAGAAGATAATCTTGGCAAGGACTTGAGATTGAAGAGTGTATCGACTTACTACCTCATTCCTAACTAAGCCGGGGTTGTCATCCCCGTGAATCAGAGTAGAGGCGGTGAGTGAATATTCACCCTCAGGAAATTCGAAATCATGTAAATCATGAGAATACACATCTGCTCCGCCAGTGGAGAGATGCAGAATCCTAGCAAACCGACCGATAGAGAGGTCGATTTCCCTACCTAGAACTCTAGATGTGATGCGGTTACCATCAAATTCATAGTTGGCATAAAAGTAAGGAACAAGGGAAGTGTATACTTGCTCCTTGATGGACAAGAACTCAACTAGGTTGTTGTTTTGCAAGATTTGAGGGATACCTAGATGTTCAAAATCCTGAATGGTAACAAATCTCCCTGAATTAATATTTCTAGTGGAGAGATGGGAGTATCTATCAGCAGCTAGATCATTGATAAAGGGCCGTACAGGTCTAGGAACCTGAGATGAGGGTTGAGCAACACCCTTCCCCTTCTCAGTTCGAGATCTCTTAGGCATGATTAATAAAAATGAAATTTTTAGATTAAAACAGGTTATGGCACGATCTAGAAGCTAAGCAACCTAAAATAGTGACAAAGGAAGTAAGATTTCTAAGCTAGAAGTGAAGATTCACAATAAAAATTCGATTTTTACCTTGATGAGAAATTTGAAACCCTGACTGAAAAATCCTGAAATTCTTCAGATCCTGCGGATGAGAGGTGCTGAAATCGAAGATCCGGAAGTAGAATGAAGGATTTGAGATGGGTTTTAAAAGGATTTGGATTTGGTTGAAGGATTTGAGAGAACGAAAATTTTTTGGGAAAATAGGGGGCGTCGGTCGCTGAGTGAAATGAGAGAGAAAGAGAGAAAAAATGAAAATATATAGCAGATTTGGGCAAAAACACGACGATCGGTCGACGGTCCGGTCGACCGAATCCAACCGAGAGCTCTGTAAGTAAGATCGGTCGACCGGGTCAGTCGACCGAAATATCCCGAGACCACAGCAGGTCAGCATCGGTCGACCGGAATTATGGTCGGTCGACCGGTAGCACAGAAAAAAAAATAAAATTTTCTCTCAGGCAGAGTCGGTCGACCGGAGATTTAAGGGTCGGTCGACCGGCTTTGCCTGAAAAACAGTTAACAGCTATTTTGCCCCAAAAAAATTTTAAATAATTTTTGTAGTCAAAAATAGGTATGACAAATTAGACATATAAGAGTACACCAACAGTTTTTAAATCTTTATTAAGTCTTTACAAACATCAAAATACATGCAATCCAATTTTAATTTTATTTTCATATTTAAACAAAGATTTTAAAGATGTTGAAGCCGAATACCCAGTGACGGGTTCTGAACTTCATCCTCTTGATTCCTCTTGAATGAGTTGAGGTGCGCAATTGCCATCTTTAAGGTATTTGCTTAAATAGAAAATTTTACAAATGTTTTATTTTTATTTATGAAAATAATGTGTATATGTATACAAGTATATATTCACAAATAATAAACTATACATGTGGACATTCTATAAAACAAGGCATGAAACTAAAGATATCAAAAAAACTAAACATGGCATTTACAATAATGATGGAGTTGCAAGTTTATACTAATCATGTATCAATGAGGCATAAGACTAAACTAGCAATCCTATAATAATTGTATATACAAAATTAAAACTCTTAAATGGAGATGTTACCAATTTACGGGCAATCTCCAAAATTAGGTGCCTCCACGATAGCGATGCATGCATGATTTGTTCTTTAAGCTCCGATGCATCAACCACCCGGGCACCACCTCCTCCTAAGTCTTGGAGGGTGTAGATCCACCTATACCTGTATCATTTAAATTTGGTGGCTCTTTTGGTACCCAAATCTTAGTGGGTCCTTTGGGGTTAGATCCGGGGCGAACCCAAACAAATTTATTCTTTACATTGTTCTTAGCATAGCAAAATTTTTCTAAATGGCCTTTGCGGCCACAATGTGTGCAAATATAAATTCTACCACTATTGTACATGAATGCATGCTTATGAGTGAGTGCATGTTTCCGTGCATGTGTATGTGTATGTTGTGCATGTTTCCCTTGGGGTGCTCCCTTAGGAAATTTAGATGCTATCTTTTTCAAATCAAATGCATAGCTTTTTAAATTTGAGTCCAAAACTTCAACACGTTTTTGGATCTCAACAAAATCATTTTTATCAATTGAAACCATGGGGGTTTTGCCTTTACTAGCTAGTTTATATTTTTCAAAATCATTTTTCAATTTATCAAATGAACTAGATAAGGCATTTTTCTCATTTACTACTAATTCAAATTTATTCTTTAAAACATCATTTTCCCTTTTTAACTTTTTATTATGAGATTGCGAAATCTCATACCTATGTTGTAATTCCTCAAAGAATTGTGCTAGTTCATCCATAGTGAGGTCATCATCATCAAGAGTGTTATCAAATGTTACCTTAGAAGCGTCGTCTCCTTGTGCCATGAAGCACATGTTGGCGGCGTCGTGCTCCTCTTCGGATTCCGACTCCGAATCATCCCATGTTGCGGCCAAGGCTTTCTTCTTTCTTTGCCCATTCTTGGATGTGGTCGCTTGTAGAGCGGGGCAATCGGCAATTAGGTGACCGATCTTCTTGCAATGAAAGCAAGGACCGGGTTCATCTCTTTTCTTCTCGTACCTTCCTTGAGGCTTCCCTCTTCGGAAGTTACTTTGCCGTCCCTTCTTGTAAAACATCTTGCCCACCTTCCGGATGAGCATAGCGAAGTCCTCATCGCAATCCTCCGATGAGTCATCCTCTTCGTGTATGGTAGGAGCGGCTTTGAAGGCAATGGTCTTCTTCTTTGGTGCCTCCCTTTCTTCTCTAACTTTCATCTCCATCTCATGTGTCTTGAGATTTCCGATGAAGCCGGAGAAGTCCATCTCCTCTTTGTCGTTGAGCTCCTTGAGAGTTGTCGCCTTGACTTCCCAAGCTTTGGGAAGAGCTCTAATCACCTTCCTTATCTTTTGATCGTTATCAATCTTGTCGCCTAAGGAAGAAAGAGCATTAGTTATTTTTGTAAAACGGGTGAGCATGTCATCAATGCTCTCATTATCAAACATATAGAAATTCTCATATTGAGAACGTAGCAAGTCAACTTTGGCTCTCTTGACTTGAGACGTTCCCTCATGAGTCACAATGAGTATGTTCCACACCTCAAATGCGGATTTACAATTTATTATGCGTGCAAGGTCATCTTCATTTAATGCTTGGGTTAATGCATATTGTGCCCTAGCATTAGCCTCATAGTCTTTGGAAGTATCCTCGGACCATGTGCTCTCATCACTAGTGGGTTCAATGAAATCTTTGGTAATGGCCCTAGCAACCCTAACTCCTAGGGATTTAAGGAAGAGATTCATTTTCACCTTCCAAATGGGAAGTTTAAACCATCAAACTTGGGTGGGGATTTAATGCTAGAAAAATCCATGGATGCCATGAATGCACAAGCAAATGTAAATGCAACACAAATGTATATAGCCAAATATGGATCTCCCTAAGGTTGTTAGACCTAAGTTGTAGGGTTAGGCTCTGATACCAATTGAAATCACCTAGAGGGGGGGTGAATAGGTGATGGCTATATGAAATATGGCAATTTTGCGGAATTAAAACTTTCACACACAAATAGCACAAATAAAGACTTGCAATAAATACAACAATTAAGGTGCAAGAATTGAAAGGAGTAGAGTTAGAGAAAATTGATCAAACGCAAACGCAAGGATGTGTTTCTGAGGTTCGAGCCACGCTCTACGTCCCCGCCTTCACACTTGAAGGATTTGCACTACTATCGTTGATCCCACCGGATCGCCAATACAAGGACACACTTGTCCCTTACACTTGTGATGCCGCAACACCACCCGAAGCTCACTAGCTCCCTTGAGGCCGATGCCTCTACAACTTCACTCCAAGAAGAAATGAGTGATCACACTTGATCACTTTACAAAAGCTCACTTGCACAATCCTAGAACCAAATATGTAGATGTAAAGCTTTGGGATTGTGGTGTGCAAAATCTAGAGAGAAGGTAGAGGAATAGACTACAAGTTGGGTGTTGGGAATTTAGGCTTTGGAAAATCTTTTATGAAGGAAAGCTTTGAAAATCTTTGTAAAACTCTTAAGAAATATTTTGCAATGGTTATCTAATCAATATGAGGTGACCCTCTATTTATAGGGGTCAAAAACAGCCTCAAAAACTCGTTGGAGACAAATCCCAAAAAGAAAAACAGTCAGAAAAACTAGCTGTTGGATCTGTCAGAACTTTTGACAGATCCCGGTCGACCGGGTCGGTCGACCGCCAACGGTCAAAAATATGACCGTTGGGGCTCATCGGTCGACCGGGTCGGTCGACCGAAAACTCCTGTGAAGGCAAGTGAACATCGGTCGACCGGGTCGGTCGACTGATATAGACGTGCACAAAATTGTGCACATCGGTCGACCGGGCCGGTCGACCGGTCACTGTGAGTTCTGAAAAAAACAGAACTTCCAGAACTAGAAAACTTGGATTTTGGTTTTGGGTTTCGGGTAAGATTTTGTAACTTGTAAAAACATGAAGTATAAGCATGTGTCATACTTCAATCATGTTAAAAAAAGTTTGATAAAATTCTTTTGAACACAAACTTGTTTTTCAATGAAAATGTTTTTCCAAAACTATTGTTTTTCTAAAAAGCGTATTTTCAAATATGTTCTCTTTTAAAAACTAAGTTAGAAATGGAATTGAAAAACCTTTTGAAGCCATGAACCTAACTAAGAGGTGTGTGTGTGATAATCCCATAGCTCTACTTCTAATATCTAGCTTTGACAAAATATCTAAAATAAAAATAAAAATAAAATACAAAGCTTGTTTTCTTCAATGTCTTGATCTTGTCTTGATATTGTCTTGATCTTCATATCATCATCTTGATCCCAAAGCATCCTAGTTGTGCATAGCTTGGGAATCTTCATTTTTGCGGCGTCCAAACTTGTGAGTCTTTTAGCGGAGCCGTCAAAAACCTATTTCTTGAGCCTGAAATCCTTTTAAACAAGTTTATTAAATACATAACTAAATATGTTTTGCTATCATCAAAATAACCGGGATAATGGCCTTTGGGCCAACAAACTCCTTTGAAAAACTTGCTCTTAAAACACTAGAGAAGATCAGAATTTTAGCTCTTAAAAACCTTGTTGAAAAACAACTTCAAATTGGGGTATTTATAACCCCCATAAAAATTCTGCCCGTTGGCAGCTGACAAGGTCAAAAATGATCTTCCGGTCGACCGGCCGGTCGACCGGCCAACGGTCAAAAAAACGACCATTGAGCCTGCCGGTCGACCGCCCGGTCGACCGCGCCCTAAACCAGAGAGCAACGGCTCTCTGGCCGGTCGACCGCTCGGTCGACCGGGCCAACCCGAGAGTGGGTTGACTTCAATCGGGCGGTCGACCGGCCAAACAAGCTGGCCTGCATGCACGTCCTTGTGCACGTCGGTCGACCGGTCCGGTCGACCGACCACTGGTCCGGTCGACCGTCCCGGTTGACCGCCAGGGCCTGGGAGGGCTAATTTCAGAACTTGAAAACTGGGTTTTTAATTATCAAATAAATCCCATAAAATCTCTAAAAATCACAAAAATAGTTTCAGTATAATACTTTGATATACAAACATATGTGAAAAAATTCAACACATATTTCAAACTATTTGAACCATTTTTGTGACTTAGAAAATTTGCCGAAAACCAAATTCTGTATTTTCCAAAACTAGGATTTTTGAAATGGAAAACCGTTTTCTCCAAAACTCATGTAAATACAAAAACATGATATTTAAACAACTTTGAGGCATATAGTATATGGATAGAATCCAATATACATATAAAGATATATATCAATGTTTTTGACATTAAATCCCAAAATAAGTTTTGTTAAAATACTAAAACTCTAAACTGATGAAATAGACTATCAAACTAAGTTTGTTTAACTAGTTGAAGCATAGATGTATATAGAACAAATCTAATATACATTAAACCATGTAAACTTGTTTTGATTCTATCTATTCATAAAAACCAAGATCGGTTAAACTAAAAACCGAAACCAAAACATGAAACGTGTGTGTGTTGTGAACTTGAGCATATCACACTATCTAATCTTTACAAATAGATCTAAACTAACTATTCTAAAACAATGTACCGACGTCTTCTTGTAGAGCGCCATCTCCAAGTTAACTCGATCCAAACGCGATTCTCCGAGCTTGACTCCAACGAGTGCTAGATATGAACTTTGACGCTCGAGCTCTTGAGTCACCACGTGAAAGCTCCAAAACACCTTTGTTGAAGCTAACCACCTACTAATATCTTGGTTAAATATCTGAAACTAAATATCACAAGATTATTAGTAAACTATAACTACATGAGTTAATCATCATCAAAACTAGAGTGGAAGGCCTCTGGGCCAACAACAAAGGTATGAAGCCTTAGATATGTTGGTGAAGTGAAAAGGAAGAATAGAGAAGCAGACAGGTAGGAAGATCAAGGAGTTACAGATTGATGATATTGAAAGAGACATGAACCAATTCCTACGATTTGGCCAAAACACTGGTATTGGTACTCACTTCACAGAAGGTATACATGGGTTGGCTAAGGAAATAAACCATTCCTTACTGGAGAAGGTTCAGTGCTTGTTGTCTAATGCAAGATTAGACAAATCGTTTTGGACTGAAGCGATGGTGTATGCTAGCCATCTCATAAATGAATTGACTACGATAGGAGGTAAAACTCCATTAGAAATTTGATCTGAAAAAGCTGCTCAAGATCATACTTTGCTGCGGGAATTTGAAAGTCTGACCTACTTCTGTGCCAAAGATGGCATGGTGAATCCGCGAGTAAAGAAGTTTGTGTTTTTTGGTATCAAAAGAAATATGAAAAGCTACAGGTTATGGGACCCCGAAAATAAGAAGATCGTGCTGAGTCAGCATGTGACGTTTGATGAGACTTCAAGGTTGAAGTCTACCGTCTCTCAGCAGGTGGAGAGGACGGAGATTAAGGAAGTATCGCAGCGGGTGGAGGTTGATGTTACTCCGCTATCTCCAGTTGGTTCGGTATCAATGAAGACTTCACCGGATGTGACACCGGGTGGAGATCATGTAGCCAGAGTTGATACTGAACAGGTTGAATATATTGATGAGAATGTCGAATTGTTTGCAGCCATTGGAACCAAGGTAAAATCATGCACGTGGGTGAAGAAACACGAATCTCAAGCTTGTGACCGCAACAAGCTCAAGTTGAATGCCATTGTTCTCCATGACGGTAGTGAGGAGGTTCATATGACTCAGCCGATAGATTTGCTGCTGAAGATCCAGGTATAAGTGCTTAAGCTTGATGGAGCTCATTTAAATGAACTACGTTTGGCTTGATCCTTTGGGCAAGGTACGTAGCCAACCGTAAAGGCGCAGCCACATTTAGTGATGCAACCTGTATGAAGCTATTTGGGTTCTCGAGAAGCTGATTGGAACTTCACGTAGAAGTGAAGAGACTTCACGTAGAGGTGAGGTGTTGTAATCTCGATGAACAATTGATCTTCTGGTGAGAAGATATTTGAACTTGCATAAGAGAGGTGTGCATCCAGTTTGTTGAAATCGATGATGGTGCTCGGTGTGCTCTACTTAGACTTAGTTGGACCGTCAGTTGAAGACATGTAGACTGGAGATAGCCAGTCAGTTGAATAGTCAGTGTTGAGTCATGATGAGTTCTTCGTAAGGTCATGTAGTTGCTGAGTAGGAGACACGTTCGGTGATTGGTATGTATGGACGTTCTCTTAAGGTGAAGTGTAGGGAAGGCATGTGTGGTGCATCCTAATTGATAGCTGAGCTAAAGGTTCCAAGATGAGATCGTGTGTCGATTTCGCCGAGATCGTGTGTCGATTTCGCCAGGTGATAGACTAGAAATCGTTGGAGATCGGCTCAGATTTAAAAAATCTTCACTGAGGTAGAGTTTGTAGGGAGAGAGGAGATAGAGGAGATGGAAGAAAGTAACACAGAGATCAGAAGACAAAGGAGCAAGACGGCGCATTGAAGCAGGCCAGGTTAGCTCCCGGTCGACTGCATGGTCGACCAGTGGAGAAGGCCGGTCGACCGCCCGATCGACCGGTATGCATAACATGCACTGGAATAGCCCGGACGACCGTGGCAAGGAGTGGTCGACCGCACAGTCAACTGACTGAAAGCAGGCTGCTCTCTGTTCGGATCCGGTTTACCGCCCGGTCGACCGTGGACATGGGTCGGTCGACCGGCCGGTCGACCGACAGACGCGTTTTGGCTTTCTTTTTGAGATTCAGATTCCTTTTTGGTTTGGGATCGAATCAAATCGGGGTTTCCTAAAATCCAGGGACTCTGTGGCTATAAATAAGGGCTAGAGCCCTCATGTATTGCATCCCTGAAAGTTCCCTCAAGTATCCCTCTGTATTAGTTTGTATTGATTGCTGAATCAATAAAATCTCTCTCTCCCTTGCCCCGAGGACGTAGGCACGTTGCCGAACCTCGTTAAATACTGTGTTGATTACTTTTCTCTATTGTTCTCTATTCTTGTCGTGTTGGGTACATCTTCGGCTGTATCAGTCTCTGCCTGGTTGGTGGATTCCTTAGAGAAGTTGTTTTCCTGCGTACAACATACCTTTTCATAAAATGTTACCTTATACTTCAATATATTTGTTGTTTTAAATTGAATTTAACACTTATTGGAAACATTATTCTAATAAAAAGAATTCAGAAAATTAAATATATAAATAAAAGAAAAAAATAACCTAACAAAGAAAAAACAATAGGCTAGTACAAATGTGTTTACAAGGGGAAAAAAAAAAGTTTGGCACTCTAATTGCTCCATCTAAAATATAAGCATTTCTTAATATATTTTCTTCTATATTATATTAAATGGAAAATATCCTTTTTTTTTTTGCTCATTAAATATTGAGAGGCCACTCAGCCTCACGTTGGCTAGGTGGCTGCACTATTTTCTGCTTCTTTTGTTTTCATGATTACGAACGCCACAACGAGAGAACGTGTCTGGTAGCGATCGATTCCCACATCTTGTGGGTCCCATCATTTCAAATGCAAACTTCAATGAGTAATAATCGAATTGGACTGCAGAAATTCAAACTTGGCCTCTTAAATGTGGAGCCCATCTAATACACATGAGTCTTTTTAAAGCATTTAATGCTATTATTTACAAAAATCTCCTTTTAAGTAGATTTTATCTGCAAATTAATTCAATAGTTCATTTAACTATATAAATTTTATATTACAAGAATCTTAGCAACTATAGGTTATAGTTTTTTAAATTATCCCAGAAAAGAGTGAAATGGGAAGCTCTATCTTAAAAGTGTTTAGTGTGAACGTGCGAGATTTAGGATATGCACAAAACTCTTTAAGTCCAATTGTAGTCCATTAAGATTGAATTTAAACATTTACTTTTTTTGCAAATAAATAACTTTTTGTATTCCTAATCATATGATTTTTTATATTTAAACCATTCAAAAGAAATATTTTAACATATAAACATTTAAATTAGACTGAAATATTTCCTCTTATGGACGTGAAAATTGATCTAAATTTGATACATTGCAAATTAGGAAATTTCATTTATCCTCGAAACATTATTTTCCATATATAAACATCTAAAACAACCATCTAAAAAAAGATATTTTTTCGCATATACCATCTTGCATAAACACCACCATAAGCATGCCTTTAACACAATGGATGCACATCACAAAACTGAGACTAAAACAAATATTAGCGTACATATGCATCCCATACATTTAAATATATCATAATTTTTAAGATATATTTCATTACTTTTGTTGTCACATATGCCACCAATAAATCTAAATTCACACCATGTACCCGGACAACTAAACTCAATAAATTCTCTTTTTCTTTTACCATTGAAAACTGAGATACATTTTGTGGGTAATACTTGATTTAATGATTAAGGAATGAAGATTGAACATTGCACAAAATGTTAACTAGAGTTGCATCACACCGCCATCATAATTACTCAAGAAAATGAAAAAAAAAAATAAAAAGTACACAACAGCTCACAGAGCTCAATCTCATGTGAATCACTACTTTAATGAAAACTCTCTTCGGAAAACTTTATAGCAAAAGAATATGAAATTTCTAATTTATATTATGATATTATCTTTCTATTTATTTATTATCTTGTATATAATATACATTTGTAAAGCTACATTTAGTTTATAACGTGATATGAATATTATTTATTTTGTCTTTCCTAGCATCGGCCTTATAAAATTTGTACATTTATATCTTTAACAAAGACGTACATTTGCACTACCGGAGACTAGTTACACAAGAAAAGGTAAACACATTATTGTAAAAATAAGTATATTAAAGGTCTAAGACTAGCAATAGAGCAGCCTCAAATCTCACAAAATCTCACTTTTTTCAATATTTTATTTAAAAAAAAAATCCTGCAAGGCAACGGAGGTGCCTCACAAGAACTTGATTGCGTGTAGGTTCTCACCCACTTCAAAGGAGCAATACAAAAATAACGAAAATACTTTGTACCTCATATTGCCTTTTTGTGAGGGTAAGGGGCTAGTCATGCGATTGAACTTGGTCAAAGGGGGTCACGGGGTAAAATACACAGGGGGTTAAACACATTTTTCTCTAAGAAATAACACCCCTTGGGATAAATTGTAAGTTTATATTACTGATTTATTGGTTTGTTAACTAATTTCCATACGAGAGCAGACAAGAGAACTAAGTGTTCCTAAATATCATGAGCTTCCTCTAATAAATTCCTAAATATCAAGAAAATTACATTAAATTTTCATATCTTTTCTATTGCCAAAATCCTAATTAAATTGAGATTCTAATTTGACCCATTTCCTTTTGCCACTAGAATCTAATTTGATGGGTTTCTTTTATATATATATTTTTTATTTGAGACGATTGCAAAGCTTCTTCCAAATGTGCCTTCAATGACTATAATTATGTGTATTACCTCTGAAAGTGAGGGAACAAACAAATGATTATTTAGAATTTGTGATGACTAGGATGACCAGATTTGACCATATTTCTTAAGAGTTGAATAAAAATAAATTTGATTTATATTTATAAATTTGCAACTTACATTCATACAAGTATGCATACCTGCATACATACATACATACATCCATCCATATGATTATTTAGAATAGGTGATGATTAGACAGACATACATACATAGATAGACAAATTTACCTCAACCTTCACCTAAACTCGAGAGTTTTTTGGTGCAGTAGTAGATTTAAGATGGTATTAAAGCAACCCAAGTTCAAAGCCAACCGAGCAAGTATCTAAAATCGTAACCATTATCTTAGGATCTTAAGCTTTACCATATATCCTCTATTCATAACAATGCATGCATTGTGTCTCTTGCATCAATGCCAATGCATCATGGGTTTTTATAGTGAGATGATGGTGAAAGAGTGGCATAGCTGCAAATAAGAAGCCATAAGATAGAAGCAGAACAAATAAAGTCGAGAAAGAAAGGGAGGATGAAGATGGGATGCTTGTGCCAAACTGTCCCAGTACTACAAAGATGAAAACTCTCTTGCTGAGGAAATTTGTCGCCGGATGCTCTTTACTGCCCTGCCTCATTAGATATCAACTTTGTTATAGAAAATTTGATCTGCTACTTGAATTCACAAGGACTACTAATGGTGTGAGAATAAATAGTATCTTACATTAGAAAAAAAATGCAGAAGCCTCTAAATTGGCATTACTGAAAAAAAAAGAGTTATTTCCCATTCACATAAATTAAGATTTTATGCATTATCTATAAACCTTGCGTCGTGGGACACGAGTGTCTCGTATTTGTGTCCACAAGTGACCCAACAATGAGTCCTTCCAAGGGTAACACCTACATCTTATAGATGAATATGCAAATATGCCCATGAATGATATCAACAAACCAATCAGTTCATAGTTTAAGAAAATTGAATCTGACATTTAGTTGAGATGGTTGTTGATCTTTAAAATAATTTATTGTTATTGAAGTGGAAATGTAGTGTCATCCTGTTATGATGAATTGGCATGTTGGAGAATCCTGCAAGTGTCTGGGGTCTCTTAGTGGCCAACAGATCAAAAGTAGAGGTAAAAATGTGTATTAACTATCAATTGTTTCTACAGGATGGATGCTTCCAGTAATGTTTTTGTTGGTTTTGTCAGCAAGAAACATACAAGGAAAACAGCATGCATGCATCATATTATACTCTAATACCATTTTTGGCAACAAGTGATAAATTCTGCAAGGCACTATTTAGACCATATACCACAGGTGATCAGGTTAAGTCAAGCTGCTAGCCGAAAGTCCATTAGAGGTTGATGAGGGATGCTAAAAAAGCAAGGAGTTGACTCTGAGGCCAAGTGTAGAAAATTCAAGATCAATGATTTTCATAGCTGTTATTTTCGAGCCTTGAAGCATCATATTATAGCTGAAGGTGCTCGGTTATCAGTTTCCCCTAGAGTAAGCTAAAATTGTGTGATTGATTACTTATCAATTTCGAGGTAATTCCTTATCAATTCGGGGGCTCTGACATTCCTGTACGAGACATGGTGTGTGAATCCATCTGATTAGGCTCGTCAGTAAAGGGAGGACTTCCCACAAGGTCAACCATCCCATTACCGATCCCAGTTTTTACCGCCATTCCTCCTTCAAAAAATGTTAGCTATAGTAAATACTTGAATTCTTTGGAACTATTATATACAGACTAATCTCAAGCTATTCTCTTCATGGTTGTGACACGCTCCCCTTTATTGTGGCGAGTTCACTAGAACTATTACGTACCCAGGTCTAAGAACTGAGTTTCGGTTTCGCCGCCGGCATACAAAAAGTTGTAGTTTGAAGTGGTTTCGTGATCGAAGGTAAACCGTTCATGAAAAATGTGTATATTTAGAAATCAGTGAAAGTGCTATGGTGCTTTGGCTTCTTCGATACTACCGTGATAGCAAAGTGGCTATACTGGTCGAATCCACAGAGACGGAAGGCGATAGAGGCATTAATGATAGTGTCACAAGTATGTTAATGAGTTCTTCTTTGTTTTGAAAGAATTAAAAGAAAAAGAAAAGAAAACAAGGAGGAAGAGAAGAAGCTGATGAAAACAAAGATAAAAATAAGATAAAGTGATTTTAGAAATAGTTTTAAAACAAAGTAAAAAGGGAAAGAAAACTCATGTCTACTAACTACTAATTGATTCACTTACCATGCTAACCTCTAAGAGTAATAGTTACCTCACATAGATCCTTGGTAATCACTAGGCTTTGCTTCAAGAATTTTTCAATGCATAGTCCATAAGATTGTTCCCCATATCTAAACTTAATTACAAAGTGCAAGCTACAATTAATCCATCAAACTATATAAGAGTAAGCATGAAGTAAAGTAAACATTGCAAGTTAGCTTGTTAGCAAGTTAGGAGTTATAACCCATCATCACGAGCATCAGTGGCTCTTGTAAGAGCAAGGCCTTATAGAGGTTATTAGATTCATGTGGATTATTGATTGTACACATAATTTGCATATTTAGTATTACATTCTCACAATTATTTTTTAATAAACTCTGCTAACTTAGTCCTATTTGTTGTTTGAATGTGTGTAGGTCCTGTTTAGTGGAGAAGAAAGGAAAATGAGCCCAAAAGCCCACTTAAATTCAGATTTAAACAAACTTAATTCAAAATCAAGAACCGTGACAGAAGATTTAAGGAGATCAGACCAAATCGGAGTAGATAATACCAAATAGAAACCGATTAAATTAGGATTTATTTGGATTTATTCAGTTAGCTTGAGGATTAAAAGAGATATCGCCAAATCTAGAGAATAAACTGAAAATCTATTGAATAAAAGGAAGTATCAAAGTATCAATAGACCATGGCCCCCGAATCTGGCCATTTGGCCAGATCCTGGCCACGGATCCGCGACTTGGTTAAGTCTGTTGGGGGAGCGTCAGCTCCCCCTATATTTATACGCTCCTTCCCCTTTCATTCTACCTATAAATACTGCATATTTCGATGAAGAACGGGCACCACTCTGTAGAGAGAGATTCAAAGCTAATTTCTCCTTTAGTTAAATTTTAGCTTATAATTTTATGCTTTCTTTATAATTTATGTTAGAGAGAGTTGCAAGAGAGAAGAAGAGGAAGAGTTATATGCAGAGTGACACTGGATGTAATCCTTCTTCAACAGAGAGTTGTAATGAAGTGACCCAATATAATTTTCAACCTTCTTCATTGTGCTCGATCTTGTTGAAGCTCTGCTTTCATGTATTCTTTTCTACTACTTCGCTTTATTTCAAGGTAAATTTCACACAGATTTAAGGTATGTTAATCTACATAAAGGTAAATACTCTTTCTTTAATTCTTTTCATCTTTTCATTTCTTCTTCGTTAAGTTCATCTCTCTTTTCTTCTTAAATCATTCTCCTCTTTTCTTTGGATTTCCTTTTAACTTAACTTAGCTTTAACTATTTTTATTTTCTTTCAAGACAAAGAAAAGAAAGATTAACTTGTTTTTGTAAATTAAAAGAAGGAACTTAATAAAAGCTTCTATCGCTGCCCCTCCTTATGAAATACGAGCCGTTAGCTCTATGCTATATGGTAGCATTGAGGACCTAGCACTGTTCTTAAACTTCTATTTTTCTGGGCACAGATTGAGCTCGATCAAAATTTTGACGCCGCTGCCAGGAGGGACGGTGTTTGGTTTCTTAACGGTTAACTATTTTCTTCTCTATTTTGATGTGCATGTACTAATTTCTGGAATGAAACAACTGCAGTGGACATATAGCTTACTTGAGTCTCTGCTCGAGAGAGCAGAGCTCAGGGGTCCTGACTATTGTCGTAGAAAAGCGGCTCAAGTCGCATTTGCACAGTATAGTAGGAAGAACTACTAATCTGTTTTGATGCAGGTTACATGAATTACAATTCTCAGTCTTCTGCAGTGTATATTTTTCCTATTAAACTTGATATGCACACTGTTCTAACCTCAACATTAACTTGATTGTTTGTAAATGCTTAAAAATGTTTAGACATTGCATCCTAGGGCATTCATCTATTTCGTTACATTTTTACTACTGTTGAAGAGTGCTGGAGCAAGGTACGTTTGCATTGCATATAACTTAGGAAACACACTTGTATGATTTATTGCTTGAGTGTTATTTAGCTATATACATGCACACGTGTACTAAAATGAATTAAGGGCTTGTCCTATAAATAAGATAAGGTGGGGAAGTCATTGCCCCTCCTTAGCCCAGAAACTATCTCCTCACTCTCTAACCCAGCCTAACTTAAAATTGAGTAGACGTTGGCCCTAGGGACATATCAGACTTAATAGGAGATTGACCTATAAGGGGAAAGTTGATTAGAATTTGACTTTTGTCAAAATCGGTGTCAAAGGTCGGGATTGAGAGGCGAAATCTCAAAGAAAAGTCATTTGGCATAATTAGGCCCTTAGGCACGAATACCTCCCACTGATCTTACCTCTACCTGGCCAATTAACTTGTGGTCAGATTCTGCAAAATATAAGGCCAAAATATCATTTACTATCTTAAAATAATTTGTACTATAAATTAAGTTGATAAATAATAATAAAATAACCAGTAACATAAAATAAATACTTTAAAAAAATACAGTATTTTAGACCAGGAAAATTACAAAAATCGTGATACAAAATGTGTTGTTTTGAAAATCACGAGTTAAAAGTGTGTACTTTGGCTTCCTCGATACTTCCTTTATAGCATAGAGGCTAAACAGGTTGAATCCACAAGGATAGGAAGTGATAGAAGCTTTACCGGTCTATTCATGTGTGTGTCAATGGTTCTTTTATGTTTTAAAGAATGAAAAGAAAAGAAAACAAAGAATGGAAAGAGAAGGATACGGAGAAAACAAAGAAGTGGGAAACATAGAAAAGAATGTATTTGTGATTTTTGTAATTATTTCTAAAACAATGTAAAAATGAAAGAAAACTCATGGCTCCTAACTACTAATGGCTCCACTAACATGATAACCTCTTAGTGATAGTTGTCTCACATGTGTCATTGGCCATCATTTAGTCCTTGGTTCAAGAGCTTTGCAAAGTATGACACATAAGATCACTTTCACATCGAAACTCAACAAACAAGAGCAAACTACACTTAAACCATCAAAACTAACTAGAGCAAGTATGGAATAAAGTAATGACAACTTATTAGAGAGTTAGATGTTAGAGTATTAGAATCCATCATCATAAGCCATCAATGGCTCTTACAAGAGCAAGGCTAAGTAGAGGCTATTAGATTCATATGGATTATCAAGTAAGAAGTTAGCAAGTTAGTGATTAGTGGTTAGTTACCATAAGAGAAAATTAGCTAAACATGTAAAGAGTTGTTGGAGAATAAATAAATAGAGATAAAGGAAGAACCTTTCATAGAGTGTCACTCTCCATTACAAGAACTTTCTCTTCTATCCTATGTCACTCTCTTTCCTATTACATGATCTATAAAAATAAAAAATACAAAAGAAGAAGAAGAAGAACAATTAAACTACACAAATGGAAGAAAAGTACTCTAAAAACTCTCCTCCTTTTCTCTCTGAAAAACCTGGGGTATTTTTATAGGCTAAAGGGGGCGCCAGGGAGGTTTAACGGAGACGTGCGTCGAGCTTCGAGGCACGACTCCACAGCATGGCCGCGTTTACACGAAGACCGAGTTGGTATATACACGTAACAAAGGTGCTGGCATTAGGTTCGTCGAGTTCATCGGAGGAGGTGGTGGCATCAGGTTGCTGTTGGAGGTGGCTGAGTTCGTCATCGGTGGTGGTGATGGTGGGAAGAGCTCGGCGACAGATTCGGTGGGGTTCGTCAGTGAACTTTAGAGGTCAAAGACGAAGAGTACGAAATGGTGGAGGGCACTGATGGTAGGTGTTTTGATTCTTTAATGAGGGAGGACGTGAGGAAGAAGGAGATGGATCTGTTGGGGGTTTTGTACTAATGGGTTTCTTAAGGGGAGAAGCAGACGAGGGAAGAAAAGGAAAGGGATAGAGATCAGAGAGGGTATCAGAGAAGAAAAGGACAGCAGGGAAAAGGAGACGGGAGATGGATTATTAGGCTAGGGTTTAATTAAGAGGAGTAATTAGGAAATAAATCCTAATCAAGTTTTGAGATAACAACAATCTCACACAAGATTTTATTCGAAATTCTTCTTTACCATTCCAATAATCAAAGAGTCTATAAATAGACTTTACAAATTTGAAATTTTAAACCACAACCGATGTGGTACTAAATAAAAATAAAATACTACTACTAATTAAAATAAAAAATAAAAGAAAAATACATGAAAATCCCTGAATTGTTTGTACCAGACTTGAGTTGCGCGACTTCGTCTTCTTCGGTTCACGCGCATGGCTGATCATTCTCCCAGGGTGGGAGAAAACTCGACCCCATCGAGTAGGTGGAATTGCTTACTAGATCAGTGCGCTGCAAATCACCTCAATTTAGCTGTGAATCAACAGTATGTGTTTTTTCATTACAATGGTCCAAATACTTGTGAGTTCCACCAGTTTTGGTGGTGATAGTGTCACCCTCTAAAACTTTATTAACCTTTTCTGATGTAATGGGATGAGTATTTGGAAATGGGGTAAGTAACGATCTCTCAGAGAATGGCTTAGGGGAAAGCTTAACAACCAATGCGTTACAATCAAAACCGTTGTAATCTACTAGATCATTAACATTGAAAGTACAACTAATGCCATAATTTCTAGGAAAATCTCTAACATAAATATTGCAATTCAGTTTATTTAAGATCTTGAAAAGTCCAGCATTGCGGACATGCAACATTTTAATAGCTCTCGAATGAAACCGTTTCGGATAAATTCGAATCATTACACACCTATATTAAAAGTTTTAAATATTTTTTACTTTCAGTTTGTAAAGTAGGCTTCGCATTGCTCGGTTTATTTTCATCACTGATCTCGGTGTGTAGTTTGTGCATATATTTGTGTGATGCAAATACAGATGCAGACTCGAATGCGCTATAGCGAGATGGTGTCAGCAGTAAGGGAGGAAGTAGTTTGCGAACATGGTATGCATGATTAGTGGAGGATATGGAGAGAACAGTAGCAATAAGAGGTGGAGAAGGTGGAGTTGGCAGCAAAGCTAAAGTGAATGTCTGCTTGGGCTGTCTAGTCTTGGGTCTCAAGGGTAGTAGCTTAATCTGTTTACCCTCATGCTCAAATTGACACATGTTAGATCGACCATAAATGTTGATATTTTTGTTGAACTACCATGGTCTAAGTAATATGACATGACCCACATTCATGGTGATCACATCACACCAGATATTATCTCTGTAATGATTAAAGTTGATTAGGACAAGACATCTTTGTTTGACCTCAAGTGTCGTGGAGTCAATCCAAGACACTTTGAATGGGTGAGGGTGGGGTACAACCTCTAATCCATGATATTCAAGCGATTTTGACGATATTGCATTGATACAACTCCAACTGTCTACAGTCACTTTACAACTCTTAATCCAATTTTAGTGAACGTATGGAAGGTAGCACTTTTTCTCCAATCATTTTTTCAGCTGGTTTAAGGAGGCACATTTAACAACAAACAATTGAGTTGATGATATTTGATTAATACAATTGAGACCAACATCATCACTTGTGGGCTCTTCATCAGTTTCAAAATCTTTTCCCTTAAAGATTTACACATCAGAATCTGACTCAGCGGCTTTGGTGGGTGTTCCATCATAATGGTGATTTTGACGAAACTAGGGCAACTGGAAGCTAAATGTCCGTAATGTTAGCATTTGTAGCACTTAATTGTGGAATTAACTTTAGAGGATTCAGGGCCCTTGTTTCTGTTGTCCCGTTCAAGATTCCTGCCCTTTATGTCATCCCTATGTGAAAGGGTTTGGGTACTAGACCTATTGGGTTGGGAAGATTGGAAAGTCTAGACACTGATGCTCTATAATCATAACTCTTAGAAGTGTGACTGGTCCTAACGGAATCTAGATCTTGGACTAACACATATGCTGCCTCTAACTCGTTGACTTTTCTAGCTAACAGTTCAGCTTCAAAAGTTATCTCTAAAGCCGACTCTGAATCTAGAAAGAATTTGAGCTTCACCTTCCCTATAGAGGGTACTACATCTGATGAGAAATTCATCAAATTTCTCGATATACTCTTTCGTAGATTTGTTTCTGTGAGTGTGTTGATGCCAATTGTCCATGAGACGAGCACTAAATGATGGTGGCACATACTTTATTTTTAGCTCTTCTTTTATCGTATCCAATGTGTCAATTGGTGGTCGACTTTGGGTTGCACACATGTTTTCTAGGTTGGTCCAATACTGACTAGCTTGGCTAGATATTTTATTACAGCGTATTTAACTTTTCTAGACTGAGTGAGTTCATACTATGTGAAGTACCTATCTAGTTGGAGCGTCCAGTTTATGAAAAGTTGAGAGTCGTGACGTCCATTAAAGTTAGGGACATCGATCTTGATGCTCTTTAGATATTGAGCATCGAGATTGGGTGGATTATCGGTGTTACATCGGTTGTTTCTCGGTGAGCTTTGATCACCTGTGGCTTCCACTCTGGTCAACCTTTCATCGAGTGTTTTAAGGGTATCTAATTTGATATTTATCTCGGCAAACGTTGCTGCAATCTGCTAGGGATCTATTGAGGAGATTTAAGACTTACTAGACTCTCCTAACAAGTATGAGTGACCACTACGAGTGGACATGCGCTATACGAAACCTAAATGAAGATAGATGCAAATCTAAATTAGAGATTTTTTTAATGCAATAAAGTAGTAAAACTTTCTAACAAATGCCTACGTGATGCAGATCCTACCCTAGCTGTGCTCTGATACCAAATTGATATGAAGAGGTATGCGTTTGAATAAAAAATCAGTGATAAAGCAAAACCTCGCTACGTTTCACTAACAAAATGATTTTGGGTAGGAAAATAATTAAAACAAATAATACAGCTGATGGATTTAACAAAATGTGCAATAATAGTGGTATTATTCTAAATCTAAAATATACTAATGCAACTACTTAGTTATGATGAGAAAGCTTGTATAATCAATATTATAATCAGTAAATACAGGGTATGCAAAATCTCACAATCTTGCAATATAGTGGCAGCAGAATCATTGATAAAATAATAGAGGACTGTAGATCCGTGTTAAGAAAAACTACCTACTGAGCGTTACAGTGATCTCAGTGACCTGTAAAGGATGCCGATGTGTAGAGCTCGTCGTCACGATCGTAACGCCTCGAAAAACACCTGAATCAGGCACCGAATGTGAGAGTTATGCCTGAACAACAAAACGTTACACTAACGGGTCTGTTCTGTAAACCCTTTACTGTGGCACGAGTATGGACTGGTTTACTGTAGCAACCAGATTTTACAACTTAAACCCAAGTGGTCTTTGACAGATTCGGGTCGGATGCTTTGGATTAAACCCAATCAATTCCTTTCTTCTTCTTCTTCTTTGAATGCAGGTCTTGAGTTGAGTTTGGATCCAAACCCATTGGCTTTCAAATGAACCCAATCTGAATAGCTCTTCTTCTGTCTTGTTTGTAGGTGGCTGAGTAGAGCGGCGACGCCTGGTGGAGATGTCACAGGGGAAGGGTGGAGTGGTGATGGCGCGATCGTAGCAGAGGAAGGGAAGGTGCTGGCATTGGGTTCGTCAAGTTCGTCAGATAAGGTGGCGGCACAGTTGTTGGAGGAGGTGGCCAGTTTTGTCGTCAATGATGGTGATGGTGGGAAGAGCTCAGTGGCGGATTGGGTGGTGTTCATCGACGAACTTTAGAGGTCAAAGACGAAGAGTATGAAGTGGTGAAGGAGGGCGCTCTTGTTGGCCCAAAGGCCTATCACCCTAGTTTTGATGATGATCAACTCATGAAGTTATGTTTACTAATGATCTTGTGTTTAATTAGTGACAGATTCATTATCAAGATCTTAGTAGGTGCATAGCTCAACAAAGGATAAAATATCAAGATTTGGAGCTAGCATGGTGTGATCCAAGGAGCTTTTGGATCAAGCTTGGATCAAGTCAAGAAGATGAGAAGCCTTCAAGTGAAGACTTCAAGAAGATGAAGACTTGTGTCTAGGTATAAGATTTTGTTTTTGTTTTAGTAAAAATGTAAAGGATAGATAGTTGGTGGATTGCTCAAGTATACCATGCACACACACTCTTGATTTTATTGTTCTCATAAAAGATTTTTATGGTTTAGAAAATATTTTTCTTTGTGACAAAATACTATTTGGTTTTTGGTGTTTCTCATATACTTATCCTTTAACCAAAATCTTATTTAGAGCTTTATGACAAAAACATAGATATTGTATTATGATTGTGTAGTGGATCATATCCATACACACTATGCCTTAAAAGTATATCTTGTTTTTGTATTTGATGAAGATTTGGAAAAATATGTTTTGGAAAATATTGTTTTGGAAAAACAGTTTTTATCTTGAGCCAAATATTTCCAAGTTACAAAAATAGTCCAATCTTTTATAACATGCCTTGATTTTGTGCAAGCATGTTTGTATATCAAAGTATATTGGTAAAACTATTTTTGTAGATTTTTTAGTATTTTATGGGATTTTATATGAGCCAAAAAGACAAACTTTTTATCCCAGAAAAACTGTTTCAGGCTTCAGCCAAGTCGACTAGTCGACCTAACTAGTCGACTATACCTGAAGTCGGTCGACCGGGCCGGTCGACCGACGTGCACAGACGTGCACGCCTGTGTGTACTGGTGGTCGGTCGACTGTGCCGGTCGACCGCTCCAGAGAGCAGTGCTCTCTGGAAAGTTCGGTCGACCGCACCGGTCGACCTGGCTCCAACGGTCAGAAATCCGACCGTTGGCGGTCGACCGACCGGTCGACCGACAGCTCTGACAGACCCCAACGGCTATATTTTTCTGGCCTATAAATTTGGGGGTTTGGTCATTGTTTGGAGCTAAGATTTTAGGAGAGCTTTGAACCAGTTTTTCCCATACTTTCAGAAGAGTTTTCTCCACAAAATAGTGAGCAAATATTTCCTATCTAAAGGGAAGATTTTATAAAGAGTGTTAAAAGAGATTTCTTGAGTTTTTCACCAAAGTTTCTTTCCTTGCTTTCTCACAATCACTTGAGCTATCCATTGCCTTATCTATCCATAGGATTGTGTTGTGAGAGTTTGTAATTGGTGATCAAAGTGTTGTAGATCACCAAAGACTTCATCTTTGTACTTTGAGGAGACGGGCAAGTGTGCTCGTGGTGGTTTGGAGTTCGGTTGTGAACTCTTTGGTTCGAGGTGCGGCCTCGGCAAGCTTGTGGGGCTTGCGGTGTGTACGGGACTAGAGAGTCCGAGGGCTTGTAGGTGTTGCGGCACAGAGAAGAGATCCATTGGGATCTAGCATAGTGGAAATCCTTCGTGTGTCGAAGGCGGGGATGTAGAGCAAGTGTGCTCGAACCTCGAAACATACCCTTGTGTTTGCGATTGCTCACTCTCTCTCTCTCTTTGTCTCTTTTATATCTTGCATGCTATTATTGTGCTTTCATTTACATGCTTGATATACATTGTGCTTAAATTGATATACTAGCTTGGGATTGTTGACTAACACTTGTATTCAACCAAGAGAGCCAACGCGGCACCTCAACCCATTCAAGGGGAATCTAGAGGAGTTTGTCCAGAGCCCTTCGTGGGGAATTCGGCAACACTCTTGTGTTATACATAGTGTTTAGTGTAAAAGTTTTAATTTGGTCATAATTATTTTTTAGCTTCCGCATTATTCGCATAATTTATCATTAAGTGACTATTAGATTAGCCATCACCTATTCACCCCCCTCTAGGTGATTTACAATTGGTATCAGAGCTTGGTACTCTGATTTGGGTCTAACAACCTAAAGTAAAAGATCCTTATTTTTAGGCTAATCACAATATTTTTGTACACACCCATGGACTTCATGTCACCACCCATGTTCGACATTGCTAACATCCATATATGGAAGGTGAAGATGTCCTTGTACCTCAAAGCCTTAGGTTATCATGTTTATCTTGCCACTACTAATAATGCATATTGTTTAGATGGTAAGAATTTTGAGGCTAATGCAAAAGCCCTTCATGCTATCAAGTCTACCCTAAATGATGTTTATTTATCTAGAGTTTCTAACTTTGATTCGGCTTTTGTAGTTTGGAATACCCTCATCTCCCTCGGTGAAAAAGATCTATACTATGCGGGGAGCGATTCGGACGTTGGAAGCGACATCTCCAACGTATGCTATATGGTCCAAGGGGATAACCCCTTGAGGTAAACTCTGAATCTGATGATGAGGACATGTCATATGATGAGCTATCTACTTTTTGTCATCTATTGCTTGAAAAATATGACATGATTAAAAAGAAAATAAAAATTTGAAAAAGAATATTGCTTGCATGCATGTAGAACAAGATTCTTTTAAATCTAACATTGCATGTTTAGAAAAAGACAATAACAATTTGAAAAAGAATTTTGATGTCATGCTAAATGAAAAAGATTCATTAGAAAATAAAATGGCATGATTGGAAAAGGAGAATGAGGTTTTGAAAAATGAAAATGTTTCCCTCATGTCAAAATTGAATGATTTATATGAAGGAAATATGTCTTTGAAAAATAAAATTGACTTGGTGGAAAAACAAAAAGAAGTTATTTTCAAGAAAATATTACTTTGAAAAGAAAATTTGTTGAAAAAGAAAAAGAATTTGTTTCTAAAAGGAAAAAGAAAAATGATTCTATATCTCACCATGCTTTACATGCCACAACTAATGAGATTAAGAATTTGAAAAATAAAATGGATGGTTTGAGTTCAACTTTGAACTCTTGTGCTTTTAATCATTCTAGGTTGGAGTCAATGTTTTCAAAGAAACAAACTCCACACATTCATGCACATCATAACCATGCATTTGCTTATGTTACTCAACATGATCACACACCGACACATAAGCATACTAAAGTGTACGTATGTACACATTGTGGCCGAAAAGGTCATTTAGCAAAATATTGTTATGATAGATTAGATCATTTTAATTTTGCTAAGAATAAAAGATTTTGGGTTCCTTACAACAAAGCTAACCCCGTGGACCCTACAAGAAAATTTGGGTACCAAACCCCCACCATTTGCTCGTGATGTAGGTGAGGGCTCTCACAAAACGTGAGAGAATTGGTGCCTTGGTAGTGGATGCAAAAGGACTTGATGGACACACATTTGGAGCACCGCTATCAAGGAGGCTTTGGTGGGACAACCACCATGTTAGGAGCTTTGGAGTTGGTAACAATTTCTAAACTCCTACTTTTTATGTTCATGCTTGTTCATTCATAATATTCATAGCAGTTCATATTTTATGATTTGTGTGCTTCATGTGGTGTTTACATGTTTAAATGAAGATTTTATCAAAACGTGCATGTATACATATACAAATAGTGAATTACAATTGATTCATATATGATTGAACTTCATGCTCACTTGTACCCACTATATGCACATGTATAGACTAGTTTTGATGATTCTTTCATTTATACTTGTTATGCCTATTTTTATACTTTACTTCATGTATATGTATTTTTGATTCAAATCTAATAAATATACATATATACCCGTGAGTCTCTTGCCTTCATGCAAACATCATTAATAGACTCTTTTAGATTTGGGATATGTATGTGTATTGTTAGGATTGGATTAATCATACATATACCATGATGATTAGTGTTTTGATGAAAAATGATTTTTCGTGTCTTTGTTAAACATGTGACTTTTGATCTCCTTGAGCTTCATTGGCTATTTTCATAAAAATGCTATTTACATGATCGTTTAACACTCACACTTTTGTTAAAATCATTTTTGAGCTTTATAGACCATGAGTGCTTAAATTTTTATGTATCTAGTTATGTTTATGAAAAACATAAGATTTGATATATTTGAAGGATCTTTAACTAGTTTTTCAAAAACAATTTATACTAGTTATTTATTCTTCAAATAATTTTTGAGATTATCCACATGATTCTAGTTTTCTCAAAATTTGATGCTTCATGATTTGAATATTAGTTTATATGTTAGTTTTTGTCAACACTAGGATTTATACTTGTACATGTCGTGGGCCACAAATAAATCTATTTATATTTGTGCTTGAACGCTTATTTGAACCCATGAAATGTGCTTGTATTGCTTGGTTTTGATGATACATACATTTTTAAACTTATATTCTCACTTTTTGGATTTGATTTATGATCATGTGTTTTTCATTTCATGTATATGTGTATTTTGCCAAACTTTAAGATATACATGTGTAACGCCCCGATCCTGCGGGTACGGAGACGTTACTGCAACGTATATACGTAGGTCAGAAATACCCTCACGTATATACGCTAAGCATCAGTACAGGCAAGAATCAGAGTGCGGAAGCAAGTGGTGCATTATACATTCCAACACATGTGTACAATTACAAAGTTATCACCAAAGGTGATCCGATATTACAATAATATTACATCACCTGATAGGCGCAATGCGAGAGTACAAAAAGATGTACATATATGAACTGTACAAAAGGCACTCACGAGTTTACTAAAGGAAAACTCGGGAGGCACACAGGGGGCCTGGAAGGATAGAGTTCCGGACGGTCTGTTGAAGATCCGCGCTACCGCTGCGCTTCTCTGATCAGCAACAGAGGGAATCCACACGCTCCAAGCTCCAAAACCTGGACATGAGGATCCAGGGGAGTCAGATGAAACTCCCCAGGCGAGTAGAGATACGAAAGCCAAGTGGCGAACAAGGATGAGCACAAGTGTGTATACAGGTATAGCAGGTATGAACATGTATAACATAATCATAATAAAACAAGAAATCCGATATAAAACCCGATTACGAGCAAAACCGATTGTATAAGCTTAGGTCACGACTCCATGAGACTAGCACATCGAAGGAATAATCCAAACAAGAAAACCCTCATCTATATACTTTATCTCATATCATCGTAATCCAAGCACATACAACCCGAATTACAAAGTGGTCATAACAAGAACACATAACAGGAGTACATAACAGGAATCATAATAGGAATCATAACGGGCATAACAGGAGTACATAACAGGAATCATAACAGGAGTCCATAACGGGCATCGTAACAGGAGTACATAACAGGAATCATAACAGGAGTCATAACGGGAATCGTAACAGGAGTACATAACAGGAATCATAACGGGCATCATAACAGGCATGACAGGAGTCTTATATTATTATTACTCGTCTGACCCATATATCTAGGTATGTGTCCTGGTGTACATCTCAACACACATACATCCATATATAAGCAAGCCGAGGATTGTTATTGGAAGCAGATGGAGAACTGATAGCTCCTCTTATAGTAGTTCCCGTACGCCCGGGACCAGCTTGAGGGCCTTAAATCCCCCTAACACGCATCTTCTGAGGGCCTTAAATCCCTCTAACACGAATCGTCAGTTCAGGTATTCCACTACTATAAGCAAGGCATCATTCCGGCATCCATCACTTCCTCCCATTCCCCGTGTAAGTTGTCCTTTTTATGGCTTGTTAATATTATCAGATTACGGGAATGAGTAGGATCATAACTTGTCATAACAGGTATCATAACGGGAATCATAACAGGAGTCATAACAGGGGTCAGGCATAACTGGTGTACATAACAAGAGATCTGGTACTTCATTCCTTAACGTGATAATCATGAGAGGAAAGTTATTCATAACAGGTATCAGGTTTATTATGCCAATGACGAGTGTTCATGAAGATAAGAGTAATAAGTCAAGTAATAACACAATATGTAATGCAAGTCCCGAGGATAAAGTCCATATTCAAGAAGGTAATAAACCATAGCTGTCAGCCAAAGTTAGTCGACTAGGAATTTATGGGTAGTCGACTAATCAAGGAGTTAGTCGACCAAAGACAAGGGACAAGTCGACTAGCTAGGCTGCGTTTGGGAGAGCTGCGTTTCAAGAGGAAGGTTAGTCGACTAGAGCGTTAGGGGTAGTCGACTTGATAAAGCCGCGTCTGAGAGAGCCGCGTCTCAGGCAGAAAGGTTAGTCGATTTGGAAATTGTGGGTAGTCGACTAGTCAAGGTCGCGTCTCAAGGGAGCTGCGTTAGTCGACTGGGAACAATGAATAGTCGACTAATAAAGTCCGCGTCTCAAAGATCCGCGTCTTCAGAAGAAAAGTTAGTCGACTAGGGGTGATTGCCAAGTCGACTAGGAATGCTGCGTTTCCAAGAAGGGCGCGTTTCAGAAAAGGGTTAGTCGACTGGGGGAAACATGTAGTCGACTAACAGAGTTGCGTTCTCAGAAATAGGACTGCGTTTCAAAGGGGCTAGTCGACTTATGAATTGGTCAAGTCGACTAACACTGCCAAACAGTGAGCAAGACTAACTTTGGAAGTTATGGTTTGTTGATATGCAAATACAAGTTAATCAAGTCTTTGGCGAGGAAAAGCACTCGCCTAAGGTGATCCTTGCTGCGTCCAACGAAGGGAAGTTCGGCCCCAATCCAAAAGGAGGGTACCGGCCCTAAGTCTTGCCGCCGGAGAAGAACGCGGCCCCAATCCAAAGGAGAGGCCGGTCTTCACAAAGAGATGGAGAGAGGTTGAAGGTGCAAGTCTAGTTCACTTGCCAAAAATGGGATTTTGCAACAGTGCCACGGGGAGCGACGAGTTGGCTAGTATGAAAGAGCTCGCCGTGGAGGTGAAGATGGTATACTTGGTGGTGGCCAAGGAGATGTAGGTGGTGGTGGAGATGGTGGTGAAGTTTTGGTGGAGAGGATGGGTTCTTTGGTGTTTTATGGTGAAAAGAGGTTGAAGAAGGTGGTATGGAGATGTTGTTGTTGTGAAAAGGAGGAGGAGATGGAGAAGAAAGAAGTGATGGTGTTGGTGGTGAAAATGGAGATGGAGAAGGTGGAGTATGGTGGCCAAAGGAAGCAAGAGGTTGTCTTCCTTGCTCTCTGTTGGTGGTTGCAGGAAACAAGGAAGAAGAAGAAGAGAAATGAAAGAGAGAGAAGGAGTGGGGTGATTTATATAGTGGGGAAGTAATGATTGCAAGTTTGACTTTGGAAGCCAAGGAATGAAACTTGCGTTTCATTGGAAGGAGATGGGCTGCGTTTCAAGCCAAAGAATTGAACGCGGGAATGAAAGCTGCGTCCAGGAGGAGATGCAAAAAGGCTGCGTTTCACAAAAGGACAAAAGTCATGATGACATGATGGGAGTGATTAGCAGCGCATTAAATGCAGCATGGAGAGGTGTGTGGAGAGGATCTCTGCATTAAATGCAGAATCCCAGGTAGGTGAATGCCGCGTTTGAGGAAGGAGAGAGAAAATGGGGAAAAGACAAAGGTGAAAAATTGGGGCAATCTCCTCGGTATCTCGGAAAATACTGAAAACTCCGGAAAAGCCCAAAAATGAAATAGCTCGGAAAGTTTCCCAAAAATTTTCAAAAATAATAAATATTATAAAATGATTTTTGGTGAAATCAGTTTTCAAAGATTAGATCTCATTTTCCAGATAAAAATCCTGAAGTCAACCGTCAATCTCGGTATACACCGGATTGGCGGATTTTGATAAAATCTGATAAATCCCAGAAAAAGTATTTAGATAGAAAATATGATTTTAAGAAGTAATGTCAAAAGGCACTTTTAGAAATTCCAAACCGTTTGTAAATTAAAAATCCGGGTATCGGTCAACGAGATTGGCCGACACCGGTTTTGAAGATTTACAACTTAATTCAGGAAATTTCAGAAAATCATAGAAAATCTAGAATATTGGAAAATGATGTTTAAAACTAAAATTGGTCAAATCAGAATACCAGAAAGACTAAATCGAGCAACAACCTGAGATCGGGTCCCTGGTTCAGACTAGGGCTGACTCCGAGTCCACGAATCCAAATCCAAGGCAAAACGATCATATAAAGAATTCATAATACAAAACAAATACAGGAAGTAACTCAAAAAATACGATCGAGAAATCTGAATACGCAACTAAGTACGTATTCCGGAAGCGGGTGTTACAATCCATCCACCTTACAAAAAATTGTGTCCTCGCAATTCGATAAGGGGTAAATTGAACACAAAGAGGACAAGGGCGGAATTTATACCAATCAAGATATGAATCACTGCTGGTAGGGCTTCCCAAGTCGACTGAACAATGATCGGAATATAGATATTCTCTGCTCTTCCGGCTGTATAAATCTTCGAACAATGCCGAATAATACTGACTGATAGCATAGCTTAGCAATAGAATTCCAGCTGTACTGCATACTTAGTATCACTCTGAGAATGAGCCAGAACACCAAAGATAAAGAAAACCCTGATAGTCCTGAGCATAATAAAGAAGACCGATAATTGAGAATTCCGAATACCAGGCATCGATCACTCTGAAAGATATAACCGAGAATATAGAATACCCGTAGAGAATCCCGACTACTGACTTCTGAAAGATAACCCGATCGGGATCAATCCAGAGAATACCCGAGCCTCATAGAGTTGGCCGAAGAGATCACATAATAGCTTCATTTAGAACCAGCCACTACCCCTCTAGTATATCCATATCTTAAGTTGGTATAAAGGCTTCGAAAAACCAAAACAGGGGAAAGATGGAAGGGATTAAGAATCAAAGAAAGGATGATCAAGAAAATAGATAACTCTGTACTTGTAGTTGGAGTTATAACCAGGACTCATGCATTCCAGTTGCAAATTTCTTTACCATTAATTTGCCGTCTGGACGTACTGAGGAGGTGAGAACCTAAGCTCTGATACCACCCTGTAACGCCCCGATCCTGCGGGTACGGAGACGTTACTGCAACGTATACGTAGGTCAGAAATACCCTCACGTATATACGCTAAGCATCAGTACAGGCAAGAATCAGAGTGCGGAAGCAAGTGGTGCATTATACATTCCAACACATGTGTACAATTACAAAGTTATCACCAAAGGTGATCCGATATTACAATAATATTACATCACCTGATAGGTGCAAACGCGAGAGTACAAAAAGATGTACATATATGAACTGTACAAAAGGAACTCACGAGTTTACTAAAGGAAAACTCGGGAGGCACACAGGGGGCCTGGAAGGATAGAGTTCCGGACGGTCTGTTGAAGATCTGCGCTACCGCTGCGCTACTCTGATCAGCAACAGAGGGAATCCACACGCTCCAAGCTCCAAAACCTGGACATGAGGATCCAGGGGAGTCAGATGAAACTCCCCAGGCGAGTGGAGATACGAAAGCCAAGTGGCGAGCAAGGATGAGCACAAGTGTGTATACAGGTATAGCAGGTATGAACAGGTATAACATAATCATAATAAAACAGGAAATCCGATATAAAACCCGATTACGAGCAAAACCGATTGTATAAGCTTAGGTCACGACTCCATGAGACTAGTACATCGAAGGAATAATCCAAACAAGGAAACCCTCATCTATATACCTTTATCTCATATCATCGTAATCCAAGCACATACAACCCGAATTACAAAGTGGTCATAACAAGAACACATAACAGGCATAACAGGAGTACATAACAGGAATCATAACAGGAATCATAACGGGCATAACAGGAGTACATAACAGGAATCATAACAGGAGTCCATAACGGGCATCGTAACAGGAGTACATAACAGGAATCATAACAGGAGTCATAACGGGAATCGTAACAGGAGTACATAACAAGAATCATAACGGGCATCATAACAGGCATGACAGGAGTCTTATATTATTATTACTCGTCTGACCCATATATCTAGGTATGTGTCCTGGTGTACATCTCAACACACATACATCCATATATAAGCAAGCCGAGGATTGTTATTGGAAGCAGATGGAGAACTGATAGCTCCTCTTATAGTAGTTCCCGTACGCCCGGGACCAGCTTGAGGGCCTTAAATCCCCCTAACACGCATCTTCTGAGGGCCTTAAATCCCTCTAACACGAATCGTCAGTTCAGGTATTCCACTACTATAAGCAAGGCATCATTCCGGCATCCATCACTTCCTCCCATTCTCCGTGTAAGTTGTCCTTTTTATGGCTTGTTAATATTATCAGATTACGGGAATGAGTAGGATCATAACTTGTCATAACAGGTATCATAACGGGAATCATAACAGGAGTCATAACAGGGGTCAGGCATAACTGGTGTACATAACAAGAGATCTGGTACTTCATTCCCTTAACGTGATAATCATGAGAGGAAAGTTATTCATAACAGGTATCAGGTTTATTATGCCAATGACGAGTGTTCATGAAGATAAGAGTAATAAGTCAAGTAATAACACAATATGTAATGCAAGTCCCGAGGATAAAGTCCATATTCAAGAAGGTAATAAACCACAGCTGTCAGCCAAAGTTAGTCGACTAGGAATTTATGGGTAGTCGACTAATCAAGGAGTTAGTCGACCAAAGACAAGGGACAAGTCGACTAGCTAGGCTGCGTTTGGGAGAGCTACGTTTCAAGAGGAAGGTTAGTCGACTAGAGCGTTAGGGGTAGTCGACTTGATAAAGCCGCGTCTGAGAGAGCCGCGTCTCAGGCAGAAAGGTTAGTCGATTTGGAAATTGTGGGTAGTCGACTAGTCAAGGTCGCGTCTCAGAGGACTGCGTCTCAAGGGAGCTGCGTTAGTCGACTGGGAACAATGGATAGTTGACTAATAAAGTCCGCGTCTCAAAGATCCGCGTCTTCAGAAGAAAAGTTAGCGACTAGGGGTGATTGCCAAGTCGACTAGGAATGCTGCATTTCCAAGAAGGGCGCGTTTCAGAAAAGGGTTAGTCGACTGGGGGAAACATGTAGTCGACTAACAGAGTTGCGTTCTCAGAAATAGGACTGCGTTTCAAAGGGGCTAGTCGACTTATGAATTGGTCAAGTCGACTAATACTGCCAAACAGTGAGCAAGACTAACTTTGGAAGTTATGATTTGTTGATATGCAAATACAAGTTAATCAAGTCTTTGGCGAGGAAAAGCACTCGCCTAAGGTGATCCTTGCTGCGTCCAACGAAGGGAAGTTCGGCCCCAATCCAAAAGGAGGGTACCGGCCCTAAGTCTTGCCGCCGGAGAAGAACGCGGCCCCAATCCAAAGGAGAGGCCGGTCTTCACAAAGAGATGGAGAGAGGTTGAAGGTGCAAGTCTAGTTCACTTGCCAAAAATGGGATTTTGCAACGGTGCCACGGGGAGTGACGAGTTGGCTAGTATGAAAGAGCTCGCCGTGGAGGTGAAGATGGTATACTTGGTGGTGGCCAAGGAGATGTAGGTGGTGGTGGAGATGGTGGTGAAGTTTTGGTGGAGAGGATGGGTTCTTTGGTGTTTTATGGTGAAAAGAGGTTGAAGAAGGTGGTATGGAGATGTTGTTGTTGTTGGAAAAGGAGGAGGAGATGGAGAAGAAAGAAGTGATGGTGTTGGTGGTGAAAATGGAGATGGAGAAGGTGGAGTATGGTGGCCAAAGGAAGCAAGAGGTTGTCTTCCTTGCTCTCTGTTGGTGGTTGCAGGAAACAAGGAAGAAGAAGAAGAGAAATGAAAGAGAGAGAAGGAGTGGGGTGATTTATATAGTGGGGAAGTAATGATTGCAAGTTTGACTTTGGAAGCCAAGGAATGAAACTTGCGTTTCATTGGAAGGAGATGGGCTGCGTTTCAAGCCAAAGAATTGGACGCGGGAATGAAAGCTGCGTCCAGGAGGAGATGCAAAAAGGCTGCGTTTCACAAAAGGACAAAAGTCATGATGACATGATGGGAGTGATTAGCAGCGCATTAAATGCAGCATGGAGAGGTGTGGAGAGGATCTCTGCATTAAATGCAGAATCCCAGGTAGGTGAATGCCGCGTTTGAGGAAGGAGAGAGAAAATGGAGAAAAGACAAAGGTGGAAAATTGGGGCAATCTCCTCGGTATCTGGGAAAATACTGAAAACTCCGGAAAAGCCCAAAAATGAAATAGCTCGGAAAGTTTCCCAAAAATTCTCAAAAATAATAAATATTATAAAATGATTTTTGGTGAAATCAGTTTTCAAAGTCTAGATCTCATTTTCCAGATAAAATCCTGAAGTCAACCGTCAATCTCGGTGTACATCGGATTGGCCGGATTTTAATAAAATCTGATAAATCCCAGAAAAAGTATTTAGATAGAAAATATGATTTTAAGAAGTAATGTTAAAAGGCACTTTTAGAAATTCCAAACTTTTTGTAAATTAAAAATCCGGGTATCGGTCAACGAGATTGGCCGACACCGGTTTTGAAGATTTACAACTTAATTCAGAAAAATTCCATAAAATCATAGAAAATCTAGAATATTGGAAAATGATGTTTAAAACTAAAATTGGTCAAATCAGAATACCAGAAAGACTAAATCGAGCAACAACCTGAGATCGGGTCCCCGGTTCAGACTAGGGCTGACTCCGAGTCCACGAATCCAAATCCAAGGCAAAACGATCATATAAAGAATTCATAATACAAAACAAATACATGAAGTAACTCAAAAAATACGATCGAGAAATCTGAATACGCAACTAAGTACGTATTCCGGAAGCGGGGTGTTACAACATGTATACCTCTTGAGTCATTTGCCTTTAACGCAAATCTATTTATATGGACTCAATTGTGTTTAAGAGATATGTATGAATACTTATTGTGTTGTCAAAACATACATATATCTTGAAATATATATTTTTTTAATAAAAATTTGTGATGATTTTCATGTTTTCTTATTTAAAGAAATATTGAGCTTTATTGACATTTTCATGATATCATGTTCCACATAACACTAGTGTACTCACCTCTTTTGAAAATTTTATGGACTTCATGGATATTAGAGTGTTTTTAGTGCCATGTGATTTACTTGTGTTTCATGAAAATCATTTTTCTAAGTGCAAATTCTTCATTTGGTAGAGTTTTTCAAACTAAGCTTATTTTTAAATCTATTTTTGAAAACCCTACCATCTATGGGAGGATGGATGGGCGATTATGCCTTGTATGCTTCATTGAAAATCTTTTACCTTGTGCATATGAAGGGTGGTAGGTTATGAGATATACACTTGATTTTATTGTTATGTCATTTGGTATCATTGAATCGTTTCAATTGGTATCAATATGAACTTATTTTGTATATACTCATATTTTGTTTCTTATATATATGTATGTTTCAATTTCAATTGGTATACTCATTTCTCATACATATATATGATTTCCATGTGCTTAACTCACAATTGGTTCACATTTTTTTTTAAAAAAAACACAAAGTTTATGATGAAAAATAAAAAAAAAATTTCATATGTTTACTATTGATATCAAAAAAAAAAATGTTGATTTGATATCTCAAAATGTGTTTTATTAAGTAAGTTCAAAATTTTAAAGAAAAAATTCAAATGTTTGATCTGTATTTCCTATATGCAAGGAGAGCTTAACATCTCTCTTACATATGGATTCATGTTGAGTATATTATAAATTGAGGAGCTTGACAACTCTTCTTTATATGATATACGTGTGTAGGAGGAGCTTCACATCTCCTCTTATGCATTACATAATATGTGTTATGTGAGTTAGGGCTTGTCATCCCTTCTTCATGTAATGCATATGTGTAGGGAAGCTAACTTAGCGTCTTCCTCTTCATGAATGTATATCGCATATAAATCTTTATTGATTGACTTGTTTCACCCCTTCTTGATCTTTTTGTTTTTGACAAAAAGGGGGAGAAAAATTTGTTTGATTTGATTTTACTTTGAACCCTTTGTTGATGATTGACAAAAAGGGGGAGAAGTATTTGAGTATATATATGCATGTTTTCATTACTTAAGGGGGAGTAGTATTTGTCTTCCTTGTTATTTATGCATATATGTTTTTGTTTTGCAAATAGGAGAAAAAGATTTTATTTTTGTTTCATCTCCATCATTTGCATACATATTTATGAGCTTCATTGTCATATATTATTATTTATGTCTATGCATGAGTTAAGGGGGAGCTTCCTTGAAGCTTTACTTTAATCCATGCATATATAACCTCATGAGTTTTGTCATCATCAAAAAGGGGGAGATTGTTGGCCCAAAGGCCTATCACCCTAGTTTGATGATGATCAACTCATGAAGTTATGTTTACTAATGATCTTGTGTTTAATTAGTGACAGATTCATTATCAAGATCTTAGTAGGTGCATAGCTCAACAAAGGATAAAATATCAAGATTTGGAGCTAGCACGGTGTGATCCAAGGAGCTTTTGGATCAAGCTTGGACCAAGTCAAGAAGATGAGAAGCCTTCAAGTGAAGACTTCAAGAAGATGAAGACTTGTGTCTAGGTATAAGATTTTGTTTTTGTTTTAGTTAAAAATGTAAAGGATAGATAGTTGGTGGATTGCTCAAGTATACCATGCACACACACTCTTGATTTTATTGTTCTCATAAAAGATTTTTTTTGGTTTAGAAAAGATTTTTCTTTGTGACAAAATACTATTTGGTTTTTGGTGTTTCTCATATACTTATCCTTTAACCAAAACCTTATTTAGAGCTTTATGACAAAAACATAGATATTGTATTATGATTGTGTAGTGGATCATATCCATACACACTATGCCTTAAAAGTATATCTTGTTTTTGCATTTGATGAAGATTTGGAAAAATATGTTTTGAAAAATATTGTTTTGGAAAAACAGTTTTTATCTTGAGCCAAATATTTTCAAGTTACAAAAATAGTCCAATCTTTTATAACATGCCTTGATTTTGTGCAAGCATGTTTGTATATCAAAGTATATTGGTAAAACTATTTTGTAGATTTTTTAGTATTTTATGGATTTTATATGAGCCAAAAAGAGAAACTTTTTATCCCAGAAAAACTGTTTCAGGCTTCAGCCAAGTCGACTAGTCGACCTAACTAGTCGACTATACCTGAAGTCGGTCGACCGGGCCGGTCGACCGACGTGCACAGACGTGCACGCCTGTGTGTACTGGTGGTCGGTCGACCGTGCCGGTCGACCGCTCCAGAGAGCAGTGCTCTCTGGAAAGTTCGGTCGACCGCACCGGTCGACCGTGGCTCCAACGGTCAGAAATCCGACCGTTGGCGGTCGACCGGCAGCTCTGACAGACCCCAATGGCTATATTTTTCTGGCCTATAAATTTGGGGGTTTGGTCATTGTTTGGAGCTAAGATTTTAGGAGAGTTTTGAGCCAGTTTTCCCATACTTTCAGAAGAGTTTTCTCCACAAAATAGTGAGCAAATATTTCCTATCTAAAGGGAAGATTTTATAAAGAGTGTTAAAAGAGATTTCTTGAGTTTTTCACCAAAGTTTCTTTCCTTGCTTTCTCACAATCACTTGAGCTATCCATTGCCTTATCTATCCATAGGATTGTGTTATGAGAGTTTGTAATTGGTGATCAAAGTGTTGTAGATCACCAAAGACTTCATCTTTGTACTTTGAGGAGACGGGCAAGTGTGCTCGTGGTGGTTTGGAGTTCGGTTGTGAACTCTTTGGTTCGAGGTGCGGCCTCGGCAAGCTTGTGGGGCTTGCGGTGTGTACGGGATTAGAGAGTCCGAGGGCTTGTAGGTGTTGCGGCACCGAGGAGAGATCCATTGGGATCTAGCATAGTGGAAATCCTTCGTGTGTCGAAGGCGGGGATGTAGAGCAAGTGTGCTCGAACCTCGAAACATACCCTTGTATTTGCGATTGCTCACTCTCTCTCTCTTTGTCTCTTTTATATCTTGCATGCTATTATTGTGCTTTCATTTACATGCTTGATATACATTGTGCTTAAATTGATATACTTGCTTGGGATTGTTGACTAACACTTGTATTCAACCAAGAGAGCCAACGCGGCACCTCAACCCATTCAAGGGGAATCTAGAGGAGTTTGTCCAGAGCCCTTCACGGGGAATTCGGCAACACTCTTGTGTTATACATAGTGTTTAGTGTAAAAGTTTTAATTTGGTCATAATTGTTTTTTAGCTTCCGCATTATTCACATAATTCATCATTAAGTGACCATTAGATTAGCCATCACCTATTCACCCCCCTCTAGGTGATTTACAGCTCTTCGTGGGTGTTGTGATTCTTTGGTGTGAGGGATATTGGCGCAAAGGCCCATCACTCTAGTTTTAATGATGATTAACTCATGTAGTTATAGTACTAATGATATTGTTTTTATATAGTTTCAGATATTTGATCAGGATTTTAGTAGGTGCTTAGCTTCAACAAAGGAGTTTTGGGAGCTAACACATGTAGATTCAAGAGCTCACGCGTCAAGATTGCATTTAGCACTCGGTTGGAGTCAAGCTCGTTGGATCGTGTTTGGATCGAGTCTACTTGAAGAAGGAGTTCTACAAGAAGACTTCGGTTTGTGTTTAGTTTAAATCTTGTGTAAAGATAGATAGTGTTGATATGCTCAAGTTCACACACACAAAAGTTCAATATATTTGATTTTCAGTTTAACCGGTTTTGGATTTCAAGTTCACATATCTATGGTTTTCATGAATAGATAGAGTCAAAACAAGTTTACATAGTTTAATGTATATTGGATTTGATCTATATATATATATATATATATATATATATATATATATATATATATATATATATATATATATATATATATGCTTCATATATTTAGAAAAACTTATTTTGATGATCCTATTCATGTTTTGGAGTTTTGTAATTAACAAAACTTACTTTTGGATTTCATGTCAAAGATATAGATATATCTTTTACATGTGTATTAGATTCTATCCATACACAATATGCTTCAAATGTGTTTAAATATCATGCTTTTGTATCTATACAAGTTTTGGAGAAAACGGGTTTTCAGTTCAAAATTCAAGTTTTGAAAAATACGGTTTTTGTTTAAGGCCAAATATTTTATATCACAAAAATAGTTCAAATAGTTTGCAATATGTGTTGATTTTTGGTCACACATATTTGTTATTCAAATGTTTAATAAGAACTTATTTTTGTGAAATTTATGAGAATTTATGGGATTTAATTGGAGTTAAATTGACCAAGTTTAAAGTTTTGAAATATCAGCCAGATCCCACTGGTGGTCAACCGGACCGGTCGACCGATGTGCACGAAACGTGCACAAGGACCAGCCAAGTAGGCCGGTCGACCGCGCGGTCGACCGACTGAAAGTACCGCTCTCGGGTACTGCCGGTCGACCGACAGGCTGTGCCTGGTCGACCGGGCGGTCGACCGGGAGGTCGACCGGAGACACAACGGTAAAAAATATGACTGTTGGGCCAGTCGACCTGAAGGTCATTTTTGACCTTTCAGCCTGCCAATGGCTATATTTTTCCTAGCCCTATATAAAGGGGTTTTGGGGGCTGTTTTCAACAAGATTTTTTGAGAGATTCTCTTCCCATCTTATAAGTGTTTTGTAGCAAGTTTTAGAAGAGTTTTTGTGCAAAAAGATTTATCTTTTATTTGTTTTTCAAGGGTTGAAAAAATCAAAGAAAAATAGAGTGTTTGAGAAATTGATTTTGATCTTTGTTTCTATCTCTATCTAGTATTTTTTTCCAAGTATTTTTCTTTGTGATTTATTTTTCAAATACTTTATTTTCTCACATTTGAGCTATCATCTTTATCTTATCTATAGGATCTTGTTTTGTGAGGAAAAATTGTTTGTGGTCTATTGTGATCACCAAGTTGTAATCCTTTTTTTTGCTTTGGCCTTGTGCCTATCCCTCTATTGTAGAGGTGGTGTGCTTTGGGTTTGTGGTTGTCCCTCTTGTGTAGATGTGATTGTGTTGGAGTTTAGCTTTGTACCTTTATCCCTCTTGTGTAGAGGTGATTATTGTTTTTGCTTTGTGCCTTGTCTCTTATGTAGAGGTGGTTATGTTAGAGAGAGGAGTGTGTACTCCTAACTTTGTAATTGTAAATTCCTCGGTGGAGGTTCCCTTTATGGGAGGTCCTGTGTGGACATAGTGAAAATCCTTCTGTGTGAAGGCGGGGACCTAGAGCAGTGACTCGAACCTCGAAACATATCTGGTGTTTTTGTGTTTGATCCACTATCTCTAAACTCTATCTCTTTTATATTTTGTATTGCTTTATATTGTTCATATCTCATACATGCTTGGTATTGTTTGTGTGCCCATACTTGTATTGAGCCAAGAGAGCTTCATATAGCACTTCAACTCTTAATTTAGAGGAATTTCGAGGAGATAGTCCAGAGCCCTTCAGGGAGAATTCGGTTACACTCTTTGGTGACACATAGTGTGTTGCAATTAGTTTTTGTTTCGTATTATTTGTCATTAGATTAGCTAATACACCTATTCACCCCCCTCTAGATGTATTTTCAATTGGTACCAGAGCCTACGCTTCTGATATTAGGTTTAATCACCTAGGAGTGAGATCTTGGATTGCTAATCTAGTATTGCATTTGTACACATATAGTCTATACACTCATTTATTACCTTGCTCCTCCCATGTTTGATGTTTCTAATGTCGTCGATATGTGAAAATTTAGATGAGTGTGTTTATTTAAAAATCCTAGGAATGCTTGTTTATCTTAATACTACCAAGAAATATATTTTGGTAATGACAAAATATTGCGGCAAATGCACAAGCCTTAGATACACTAAAGCATACACTTAGCAGAGAATATTTATCTATAGTTCTCATTGTGATTCCGCTTTTGCAGTGTGGAACACATTGACATCTCCCGAGTTACAACGATAAACTTTATGGAGAAAGAATCTAGTGGAGATGAGTCTGACGAGCTTGCTACATGGTCCAAGGGAATGACTTCCTTGAGGTATATTCAGAAACTCAAATAGGTGATAGTGCTAGTTCTTCAGGTGATGACAATATGGATGCCGATGCCTTAAATGAAGAACTTTCTATATTTTGTAAAAACTTGCTAGAAAATACAATTTTTGAAAAAGAAAAATTTTAAATTAAAAGAAGAAAATGAGAAATTGTATTCAAAGCTAGACATGATTTTACAAGAGAAAGTTGAGATTTCAAGTGAAAGAGATTCCTTGAAAACCCAACTTGACCTTGTTTTAAAGGAAAATGAAATTTTAAAAAATAGAAGTGATTTTGACATTGTTTTGAAGAAAAATGAGATTTTGTCTTCAAAACTTGAAATTGTTTTAAAAGAAGACAATTCTTTGAAAAACAAAATTGGTTTGATTTTAAAAAATTGGATTTAGTTTCAAAAAAATACTTCTTTAAAAAATGATTTAGATTCACATGTTTGCCATGCTACTATAACTTCATCATCTTGTATTTCTATTACATGCTCCACTTCTTCTAATATTGAAAATGATATAATTATGTTAAAGAAGAGTTTAGATTGTTTGGGCTCCACTTTGAGCCAATGAGCTATGAATCACAAGAAATTTGAGTTCATGTTTCGAAAAAAATAAGTTTCACATATTCATGCACACAAACCACAGCATACACATACTTCTCATGTTCACACACATGACACTATGTATGCTCATGTGTACACTTGTATACATTGTGGATATAAGGGCCACCTTACAAAGTTTTGTTATGATAGGATACATAATTCAAATTTTGCAAACAAATTTATTTGAGTTAGGAAAGATGCTAACCCCATGGACCCAATAAGGTATGGGTACCAAAATCTACCCCTATTGTATTTGATGTAGGTGTGGGCTCTCACTTGACGTGAGGGTATTGGTGCCTTGATGGTGGATGCGTATGAGCTTGATGGACACTACATTGGATGCATGACCTTCAAGGATGTTTGGTGGAAGGACCACTATGCTTTAGAGATATAGAGAATAGTTGTGGTTTGGTAACTATCTCTAACTCCCTACTTATGTTACATGCTTTCTCATTTATGATTTTTAGCATGTCTTAGTTTTTCATGTTTATTATGTTTAAATGCAAATGTTTATTACTTATGATATACATATGTAGTATTTGAGATACACCCATCTTTATATAGATTTTTATTTCTGTGTTCTCATTTTAGTTTAATTATTGTGTATATTCTAGCTCTAAAGCACGTGTATTTACCTTAATAATCATGTTGGTTTATGATTTTGCACTTCATGTTTTTGATTACTTGTTTAGATGGAGTTTTCGTTAAAACTTGTGTTTATACTTGTACAAGTAGTGAGCTACACTTGATTATTATGTGTTTATGCTTCATTGCTCATTTGTACTCATTACATGTACATGTATAACTTAGTTTTGATGATTCTTTCATTTATACATGTTTTTCTATTTTAGTATATGTTTTCATAAAATGTGTTTAGTTTCATGTATATGTCAATTTTGTCCAAAACTTTAAATATACATGTTTATCCTAGAGTCACTTGTTTTTCATGCAATATTCTATTATAGACTCATTTATGTTTGAGATATGTATGTATACTTTTAGTTTCAACAAAACATACGTATGCTTGCTTTTGATAAAAAAAATTCATATGAGCTTCAATGCCTTATTTCCATGATTTTCTTGATTATATGATTTTTACACTCCAGATTTGGTGTTTACTCATGACTTTATTTTCATGAGTTCTATATGTATTTTATAGACCTTGAGTGTCAATTTTGTGTGATTTTCATGTCTTCATGGAATGTATGATTTGGTTTCATGTCTTGAAGGATTTAGTACTAGTTTTTGATATTAGCTTTCTAGTCTTTATTCTTCAATTGATAGTGATTTTCAAACTATGCTAAAATATTTTCAAATCATGATTTTTTGAAAACCCCTACCATTTAAGGGCGGATGGTTAGACGACCATGCCTTGTATTGTTGGCCCAAAGGCCATTATCCCGGTTATTTTGATGATAGCAAAACATATTTAGTTATGTATTTAATAATCTTGATTTTAAAGTATTTTCAGGTTCAAGAAACAGATTTTGACGACTCCGCTAAAAGACTCACAAATTTGGAGCTCGCCCAACATTTGCATTCCCAAGCTAAAGCACATAAGAAGCTTCGGAATTTGCGTTGAAGAAAAGTTCAAGAAGAAGATCAAGACTTGCTAAAGAATCCAAGATTTGTACTTTGTTTATTTTCATTTTAGAATATTTTGTCAAAACTAAATAGTAGAAGTAGAGATATGGGATATCACACACACACATTTTCTAGAGTGGTTTATGGCTTCAAAATAATTTCTATTTCTATTTCCAAACTCAGTTTAGTTGAACATATCTATTTTGGAAATACGATTTTTTAGAGAGACTAGTTTTTGGGAAAAACATTTTATTGAAAATCAAGTTTTTATCAAAGAATTTTTACCAAGTATTTTACCTTGATAGTAGTATGACACATGCTCATACTCTATGATTTTTCAAGACCAAAACATTTTAGCCAAGACCCAAAACCAAAATCCAAAATTATCCAGGTCTGTGAATTCTGATTTTTCAGAAATTCACAGTGACCGGTCGACCGGCAGTCGACCGGCACTCGACCGACATGCACAAATGTGCATGTGCGTATCAGTCGACCGGAGGTCGACCGATACTCGACCGACCCCAACCTGCTGCTCTCTGGAAATTGCCAGTCGACCGACCCGGTCGACCGGTGAGCCCAACGGTCGGATTTTTGACCGTTGGCGGTCGACCGACCCCGTCGACCGGTAGTCTGTCAAAAATTCTGACAGACTCAACAGCTATTTTTTCTGACTTTTTGACTTTTGGGATTTGTCTCCAACGAATCTCTTGAGCAGTTTTTGACCCCTATAAATAGGTGGTCACTTCATATGATATGACTAATGTTTTTAGAGCTATCAAGTGCAATTTTACAAAAGTTTCAAAGATTTCCAAAGTTTTCAAAAGAAAAAGATTTTTCTCTCCAAAGCCTAAATTTCCATCACCTTTCTTGGAGCCTATTCCTCTACTTCTCTCTAGTTTTGCACTACACAATCCCATACTCTAAGTCTATTATTTGGTTCTAGGATTGTGCTTAGTGAGCTCTTTTGTAAAGTGGTCAAGTGTGATCACTTCCATTGTAATTGAGTGAAGTTGTAGAGGCATCGGCCTCAAGGCGAGCTAGTGTGCTCAAGGTGGTGAAGTGTCATCACGGGAGACGGACAAGTGTTGTCCTTGTATTGTTGATCCGGTGGGATCCTCAATAGTGGAAATCCTTCAAGTGTGAAGGCGGGGACGTAGAGCGTGGCTCGAACCTCGGAAACATATCGGCGTGTTTGCGTTTGCTCAAATTTCTCTAACTCTATCTCTTTTATTACTTGCAATTTTACATTGTCTTTTATTTGCAAGAAATATTGTATTGTGATAATTGTTTAGAGTTAATTTTTAAATTCCGCATAATTGCCATTATCATATAGCCATCACCTATTCACCCCCCCTCTAGGTGATTTCAATTGGTATCAGAGCCTAACCCTACAACTTAGGTCTAACAACCTTAGGGAGATCCATACATTTGGCTATATTCATTTGTTGTATTTTATTTTGTGCATCTTATATATTGTGCATTCATGGCATCCATGGATTTTTCTAGCATTAAATCCCCTCCCAAATTTGATGGCTTGAACTTTCCTATTTGGAAAGTCAAGATGAACTTGTTTTTGAAATCCTTAGGTGTTAGGGTAGCTAGGGCCATTACCAAAGAATTCATTGAACCAACTAGTGATGAGAGCACATGGTCCGAGGATACCACCAAAGACTATGAAGCAAATGCTAGGGCACAATATGCATTAACACAAGCACTTAATGAAGATGACCTTGCACGCATCATTAATTGTAAATCGGCATATGAAGTTTGGAACATGCTTATTGTGACTCATGAGGGAACGTCACAAGTCAAGAGAGCAAAAGTTGACTTGTTACGTTCTCAATATGAGAATTTTTACATGATTGATAATGAGAGCATTGATGACATGCTCACTCGCTTTACAAAAATAACAAATGCTCTTTCTTCCTTAGGCGACAAGATTGACAACGATCAAAAGATAAGGAAGGTGATTCGAGCTCTTCCCAAAGCTTGGGAAGTCAAGGCGACAACCCTCAAAGAGCTAAATGACAAAGAGGAGATGGACTTCTCCGGCTTCATCGGCAATCTCAAAACACATGAGATGGAAATGAAGGTTCGAGAAGAAAGGGAGGCTCCAAAGAAGAAATCAATAGCCTTCAAAGCCGCTCCAACCATTCAAGACGAGGATGATTCATCGGACGAGTGCGATGAAGACTTCGCCATGCTCATCCGGAAGGTGGGCAAGATGTTCTACAAAAAGGGAAGACAAAGCAATTTCCGGCGAGGGAAACCTCAAGGGAGATTTGAAGAAAAAGAGAGGAGCCCGGTCCTTGCTTTCATTGCAAGAAGATCGGTCACCTCATTGCCGATTGCCCCGCTCTCCAAGCAACCACATCCAAGAACGGGCAAAGAAAGAAGAAGGCCATGGTGGCTACTTGGGATGACACGGAGTCGGAATCCGAAGAGGAAGTCGACGCCGCGCACATGTGTTTCATGGCACATGGGGAGGATGCACCAAAGGTAACTCTAGAAAACTCTTTAGAGAGGATGAGTTAACTATGGATGAACTTGCACAATTTTTTGAAGAATTGCAAAATAGGTATGAAATTTCCCAATCTCAAAATAAGAAATTAAAAAGAGAAAATGAAGCTTAAAACATAAAGTTGAAATAGTTGTTAAAGAAAAAGATGTTTTATCTAGCTCTTTTGGAAAATTGAAAAATGATTTTGATAAATATAAACTTGCAAATAAGGGTAAAACCGCCATAGTTTCAATAGATAAAAATGATTTTGTTGAGATCCAAAAGCGTGTTGATGCTTTGGACTCCACACTTAAAAATTGTGCATTTGATTTGAAAAAGATAGCTTCTAAATTTCCTAAGGGAACACCCCAAGGGAAACATGCACAACATGCTCATACACATGCACGGAATATGCTCACACTCACAAGCATGCATACATGTATGGAAATGGTAGAATTTATGTTTGCACTCATTGTGGCCGCAAAGGCCATTTAGAAAAATTTTGTTATGCTAAAAATAATGTTAAGAATAAATATGTTTGGGTTCGCCCCGGTACTAACCCTAAAGGACCCTCAAAGATTTGGGTACCAAAAGATCCTCCAAATGTAGGTGACACAGGTGGATCTACTTCCTCCAAGACTTAGGGGGAGACGGTGCCCGGGTGGTAGATGCAACTAAGCTCAAAGTTCAAATCTAACTTGCATCGCTATCGTGGAGGCACCTATTTTTGGAGACTACCCGTAATTGGTAACATCTCCATTTAAGATTTTTTAATTTTGTATATACAATTGTTATAGGATTGCTAGTTTAGTTTTATGCTCCATTGATACATAATTAGTATAAACTTGCAACTCTAACATGATTGTATATGCCATGTTCAATTTTGATTTCTTTTTGACATGTATACATAAGTATAGAATTGTTAGTTTGTTTTTGTTTGTTATTGATACATGCTTATATAGAACTACCTTTCTATCATGTTGTGTACATGCCTTGTATTAATTTTCATATCTTGTATTGTTATGCCTTATGTCATACTTGTCCACATGTCCAATTTTTGTGTATCTATATGTATAGTTTAGAGTTTGTGATTATATACTTGTATACATATAGACCTATTTTCATAAATAAAATAAAACCTTTTGAAAATTTTCATAGTTGAGCAAATACCTTAAAGATGGCAATTGCGCACCTCAACTCATTCAAGAGGAATCAAGAGGATGAAGTTCAGAACCCGTCACTGGGTATTCGGCTTCAACATCTTTATATCTTTGTTTAAATATGTAAACAAAATTAAATCATTTTGTGTGAAGTTTTGTTGATATGATCACTAAATGAAGATTTAAAAATAATTGTTATATCCTGTATGTTATTATATAACATATTTTTATTTTAATTTTTATTTAAAATTTTTTTGGTCAGTATCTGGTAGCAGAATTTTCAGACTTACCGGTCGACCGGCCCCTAACCCCAGTCGACCGGCTCTGTCTGAAGAAAAATTTTGTATTTTTTTTGTGCTACCGGTCGACTGTTGGTATAGGACCAGTCGACCGATCTGGATGCAGAACTCTCTGTATCTTTTCGGTCGACCGGTCCCTCAATCCCAGTCGACCGATAGTCATATTCTGGCGTATATCTGGACCTTTCCTTCACTGTTTCGGCTCTCTCTCTCATTTTCTCTCACAGCGACCGCAGGAGCTCCCCCTCTCAAAATTTCCTACTTCAAATCCGCTCACTTGATCTTAATTCCTTCAAAACCCATTTCATACTCCTCATTTCTAATTCGGATCTTCAATCTCAAGCCGATCCGTCCGTCAGATTCTCAGAATTTCTGGATTCTCAAGCTAGGGTTTCAGATTTTTCCAAAGGTAAAAATTTCGAATTTTTCACTTGTTCTTCCTTTCTAGCTTAGATATATCACTTCTTTTGTCTTCATATTAGGTTGATTAATCATCTAGATCGTGCCTTTACCTATAAAAACCCTAAAAATTTGATTTTTGTCATGGCTCCTAAAAGACATCGTTCTGAGAAGGGAAAGGGCATTGCCCAATCCTCATCTCAAGCCCCTAGGACTGATCCTGTGTTCCGTAACGATCTTGCCTCTGATCGTTACACACATTTAGCCCCTAGGAATACTATTTCGGGTAGATATGTGGCTATCCAAGACTTTGAACATCTAGATATCCCCCACATACTCCGTGCTAACAATCTTGTGGATTTTCTCTCCATCCGGGAGAAGGTTTACACATCTTTGGTTCCCTATTTCTATGCCAATTTTGAATTTAGTGGGAACCGGATTATTTCCCGTGTGATGGGTAGGGACATAAACATTTCCCTAGGTCAATTGCTAGAATTCTTCATCTTTCCACTGATGGAATAGATGTTTACTCTTATGACCTACATGATTTTCCTGAATATCCGGAGGGTGAGTCTTCACTCACCGCATCCACTCTTCTTCACCGGGATGACAATCCCGATCTAGTGAGGAATGAGATTGTGAGTCAGTATTCCCTCCATCTCAGGTCCTTGCTAAGATTATCTTTCATAATATCGTGCCTAAATCCGGTGAATTTAGCCATGCTCGAGGTCCTGTTCCCTTGATTATCTATTGCCTCCTTAAAGGCATTAGGATAAATTTCCCTCGAGTGATCGCTTCTCACATGAGTGGTGATCAGATTCGTACTGCTGGTAGGAGTCTGCCTTACGGCATGCTCATTACCCATCTGCTTAGGGCTTTAGACTTCGATTTTTCTGGTCAAGCCTCTTCAAAACCCTCTTCTGATATCAACACTGCTGCCTTGAAGATGATGGAAGCTCAGTTGCGTCGACACGCAGCTGTGCAACCACCACCTGTTCCTGCAGCTGATCCAGCTCCAGCTCCACCTCTTGTTCCTGAGTTTCAGGGTGCTTCTGCTTCTGAGGTCCGCTCAATGATCGAGGCTCATCAGGCCTGGGTCGGAGAGCAAGTCTCTGCACTTCGTGCAGATATGGCTGCTCGTGATGCTTCTCTTCGGGCAGATATGGAGGCTCGTGCTGCTATGGATGCTGCTTTTCGGGCGGAGGTCCGTAACGACTTGTCCTATATGGCTGAATCCATGAGATTTGTGGATGTTCAGTTCCAGTCTTTGTTCACAAAAATGGACATAGTCGTTCCTGATGGGACTCCGGGTGCTCGTCGTCTCCCTGCTGCTGGTCCTCCTTTTCCTCCCAGAGCTCGCGTCTCTGTTCCACCACCGCGCCCCAGAGTTGATACCGTGGATACAGAGGAGGTAGATTCCTCTTCTTCCTCAGATGATGGTGATGACCAGACGATGGCCGAGGGCTCTGATGATGACGAGGAGGAGGATGACGAGGCCACTGAGTGATACTGCTGTTGATGCCCCTTTATTGATGATGTCAAAAAGGGGGAGAGACATTTGGAGAGAGAGATATTTTGTTATGACTCTTTTGATATTTTGTTATGTACTTGACTTATTTTGTTGTGTTGGACACCTTTTATTCTTGTGTTGTGGACATGTATTGTTTGTGTTATGTATTTATGTCATGTTGAGACTCATTTCCTTTTATCTATGATATGACTTGTGTAGTTGAGATTTTTCTATGGGCATGGATATATGATGTTTATGATTTAGCGATTGTGATAATATGCCTGAGTATGATTTTTATATATGCATATGTTGAGGGGGAGCTTCATTTGAAGACTCTACCCAAAATATTTTGTGATAACTACATATGTTTTGCCATCATCAAAAAGGGGGAGATTGTTGGCCCAAAGGCCATTATCCCGGTTATTTTGATGATAGCAAAACATATTTAGTTATGTATTTAATAATCTTGATTTTAAAGTATTTTCAGGTTCAAGAAACAGATTTTGACGACTCCGCTAAAAGACTCACAAATTTGGAGCTCGCCCAACATTTGCATTCCCAAGCTAAAGCACATAAGAAGCTTCGGAATTTGCGTTGAAGAAAAGTTCAAGAAGAAGATCAAGACTTGCTAAAGAATCCAAGATTTGTACTTTGTTTATTTTCATTTTAGAATATTTTGTCAAAACTAAATAGTAGAAGTAGAGATATGGGATATCACACACACATTTTCTAGAGTGGTTTATGGCTTCAAAATAATTTCTATTTCTATTTCCAAACTCAGTTTTAGTTGAACATATCTATTTTGGAAATACGATTTTTAGAGAGACTAGTTTTTGGGAAAAACATTTTATTGAAAATCAAGTTTTTATCAAAAGAATTTTTACCAAGTATTTTACCTTGATAGTAGTATGACACATGCTCATACTCTATGATTTTTCAAGACCAAAACATTTTAGCCAAGACCCAAAACCAAAATCCAAAATTATCCAGGTCTGTGAATTCTGATTTTTCAGAAATTCACAGTGACCGGTCGACCGGCAGTCGACCGGCACTCGACCGACATGCACAAATGTGCATGTGCGTATCAGTCGACCGGAGGTCGACCGATACTCGACCGACCCCAACCTGCTGCTCTCTGGAAATTGCCAGTCGACCGACCCGGTCGACCGGTGAGCCCCAACGGTCGGATTTTTGACCGTTGGCGGTCGACCGACCCGTCGACCGGTAGTCTGTCAAAATTCTGACAGACTCAACAGCTATTTTTTCTGACTTTTTGACTTTTGGGATTTGTCTCCAACGAATCTCTTGAGCAGTTTTTGACCCCTATAAATAGGTGGTCACTTCATATGATATGACTAATGTTTTTAGAGCTATCAAGTGCAATTTTACAAAAGTTTCAAAGATTTCCAAAGTTTTCAAAAGAAAAGATTTTTCTCTCCAAAGCCTAAATTTCCATCACCTTTCTTGGAGCCTATTCCTCTACTTCTCTCTAGTTTTGCACTACACAATCCCATACTCTAAGTCTATTATTGGTTCTAGGATTGTGCTTAGTGAGCTCTTTTGTAAAGTGGTCAAGTGTGATCACTTCCATTGTAATTGAGTGAAGTTGTAGAGGCATCGGCCTCAAGGCGAGCTAGTGTGCTCAAGGTGGTGAAGTGTCATCACGGGAGACGGACAAGTGTTGTCCTTGTATTGTTGATCCGGTGGGATCCTCAATAGTGGAAATCCTTCAAGTGTGAAGGCGGGGACGTAGAGCGTGGCTCGAACCTCGGAAACATATCGGCGTGTTTGCGTTTGCTCAAATTTCTCTAACTCTATCTCTTTTATTACTTGCAATTTTACATTGTCTTTTATTTGCAAGAAATATTGTATTGTGATAATTGTTTAGAGTTAATTTTTAAATTCCGCATAATTGCCATTATCATATAGCCATCACCTATTCACCCCCCCTCTAGGTGATTTCATGTATACCTTTATTGAATATCTCTTAAACTTGTGCATGAATAGGGTGGTAGGTACGAGTTATACACATGATCTTCATGTTATTCTATTATTGTATACTCATATATGTTTTCTATATATGTATGTTTCAAATTTCAATTAATATCAATTTTACTTGGTATTTCCATTTTCATACATACATATATATTATTTTGCTTATTTTACAATATCTTTATACATTCTTTAAAAGCACAAAAGTTTATGCTAAGCTTAACTTATTTTTAAATGTTAATTGGTATCTTTATAAGCTTATGCATTGATTTCAATTGGTATTTAAATTGGTATTTTAACTGCAAATCATTTCAATTGGTATTTTATTTTGATACCAAATAAATACCATAAATATCAAAATGTACTTCATCTCTCACTTTCAATTGGTATCAAAATCTACTATTGATATCTTAAATTTTTTTTACAAGTGGTACCAACTTTTATTTTTGTCAACTACTATTTGATTTCATTGGTATCATGATTCATTTTGTTGACTTCAAGAAATTTCAAAAATATGTTTTAAAAGTGGTTTCAAAATTTGTTGATATATATTGCCTATATGTAAGGGAAGCTTAACATCTTATCTATATATAGATTCATGTTGAGTGTATCTCACATTAAGGAGCTTGAGCTCTCTTCTTTACGTGATATACGTGTGTAGGGGAGCTTAACATATCTGCTTATACATTGTATATTATGTTTTATGTGGGTTAGGGTCTAATCATCCCTTCTCCATGTAATGCATGTATACAGGGGGAGCTAACTTTATGTCTCTCCTCTTCATGAATGTATATCACATATACATCTTTATTGTTTGATTGTCCTCGCCCCTTTGTTGATGAATTGACAAAAAAGGGGGAGAAGAATTTTGAGAGTTTATATATGTATATTTATATCTTTATTTATGCATATATGTTTGTGTTTAGTTTATACATTTCATTGAATATCTGTTTGTTTATTACCATGCATGAGTTAAGGGGGAGTTTCTATGAAGCTTATCTTTAATTCATGCATATATAACTCTATGAGTTTTGTCATCATCAAAAAGGGGAGATTGTTGGCCCAAAGGCCAATCACTCTAGTTTTGTTGATGATTAACTCATGTAGTTATAGTACTAATGATCTTGTGTTTATATAGTTTTAGATATTTGATCAGGATCTTAGTAGGTGCTTAACTTCAACAAAAGAGTTTTGGGAGCTAACACATGTAATTCAAGAGCTCACGCGTCAAGATCGCATCTAGCACTCGGTTTGAGTCAAGCTTGTTGGATCGTGTTTGGATCGAGTCTACTTGGAGAAAGAGGTCTACAAGAAGACTTTGGTTTGTGTTTAGTTTAGATCTTGTGTAAAGATAGATAGTGTTAATATGCTCAAGTTCACACACACACAAGTTCGATATATTTGGTTTTCGGTTTAACCGGTTTTGAATTTCAAATTCACATATGTATAATTTTCATGAATAGATAGAATCAAAATAAGTTTACATGGTTTAATGTATATTGGATTTGATCATATATATGCTTCATATATTTAGAAAAACTTATTTTGATGATCCTATTCATGTGTTTGGAGTTTTGTAATTAACAAAACTTACTTTTAGATTTCATGTCAAAAACATAGATATATCTCTTACATATGTATTGGATTCTATCCATACACAATATGCTTCAAATGTGTTTAAATATGATATTTTTGTATTTATACAAGTTTTGGAGGAAACAAATTTTCAGTTCAAAATTCAAGTTTTGGAAAATACGATTTTTATTTAAGGCCAAATATTTTATATCACAAAAATAGTTCAAATAGCTTGCAATATGCGTTAATTTTTGGTTACACATATTTGTTATTCAAAAATTTAACATGAACTTATTTTTGTGAAATTTATGAGAATTTATGAGATTTAATTGGAGTTAAATTGACCTAGTTTAAAGTTTTGAAACATCAGCCAGATCTTAGGGGTCGGTCGACCGATGTGCACGAAACGTTCACAAGGACTAGCCAAGTAGGCCGGTCGATCGCGTGGTCAACCGATTGAAAGTACCCACTCTCAGGTACTGCCGGTCGACCGACAACCGGAGGGACAACGGTCAAAAATATGACCGTTGGGCCAGTCGATCAGAATGTCATTTTTGACCTTTCAGCCTGCCAACGACTGTATTTTCCTAACCCTATATAAAGGGGTTTTGGGTGCTGTTTTCAACAAGATTTTTTGAGAGCTTCTCTTCCCATCTTACAAGTATTTTGCAGCAAGTTTTAGAAGAGTTTTTGTGCCAAAAGATTTATCTTTTATTTGTTTTTCAAGGGTTGGAAAAATTAAAGAAAAATAGAGTCTTTAGGAAATTGGTTTTTATCTTTGTTTCTATCTCTATCTAGTATTTTTCCGAAGTATTTTCTTTGTGATTTATTTTCCAAACACTTTATTTTCTCACACTTGAGCTATCATCTCTGTCCTATCTATAGGATCTTATTTTGTGAGGAAAGATTATTTGTAATCTATTGTGATCACCAAGAGTTGTTTGTGGTCTATTGTGATCACCAAGTTGTAATCCTTTCTTTGCTTTGGCCTTGTGTCTATCCTCTAGTGTAGAGGTGGTTGTGTTTTGGGCTTGTGCTTGTCCCTCTTGTGTAGAGGTGGTTGTGTTGGAGTTTGGCTGTGCCTTTAAACCTCTTGTGTAGAGGTGATTGTTGTTTTGGCTTTGTGCCTTACCTCTTGTGTAGAGGTGGTTGTGTTGGAGAGAGGAGTTGTGTACTCTTAACTTTGTAGTTGCAAATTTCTCGGTAGAGGTTCCCTTTGTGGGAGGTCCTGTGTGGACGTAGTGGAAATCCTTCTGTGTGAAGGCGGGGACGTAGAGCAGTGACTCGAATCTCGAAACATATCTTGATGTTTGTATTGATCCACTATCTCTAAACTCTATCTCTCTTATATCTTACATTACTTTATATTGTTCATATCTTATACATACTTGGTATTGTTTGTGTGCCCATACTTGTGTTGAATCAAGAGAGCTTCATATAGCACCTCAACTCTTGACTAGAGGAATTTCGAGGAGATAGTCCAGAGCCCTTAACGTGGAATTCGTTTACACTCTTTGGTGACACATAGTGTGTTGCAATTAGTTTTTAATTCCGCATTATTTGTTATTAGATTAGCTAATACACTTATTCACATCCCCTCTAGGTGTATTTTCAAGGGAGGGCGTGGGAGGAAGGAGATGGATCTGTTAGGTTTCTTTGTATGATGGGTTTCTTAAGGGGAGAAGGAGACGAGAGAAGAGAAGGAAAGGGAGAGAGATCAGAGAGGGTATTAGAGAAGAAGAGGGGTGGCAGCATGGAAAAGGAGATGGGAGAGGGATCATTAGGCTAGGGTCTAATTAAGAGGAGTAATTAGGAAATAAATCCAAACAAGTTTTGAGATAACTACAATCTCAAACAAAATTTTATTCAAAATTCTTCATTATCGTTCTAATAATCAAAGAGTCTATAAGTAGATTCTACAAATTTGAAGTTTCAAATCACAAACGATGTGATACTAAATAAAAAGAAAGTACAACTACTAATAAAATCAAAAATAAAAGAAAAATATATGAAAATCCCTGAATCGCTCGAACTAGACTTGAGTTGCGCGTCGTCGTCTTCTAGGAGAAGTAAAAAAGAAAAAGAAAAGCGAATAAGATAGAAAACTTGAAAATGGTACACAAACATTATATATATTATGATTTTGTCGATTTGATTAACTACTTGATGTAAATTTATGATTGCTTAACTTCAATAAATTCATATTTTTTTCATACACATCTCTGTGCTTTCTGCCTATTCTGCATTTTCTGGTCTCATAGCGTTGCCTCTTCCTGGAATGTTTGATATCTTATTACTATTTGATTCTCCTATTGTGGATTCTAGTTCTTCAATTGCAGAATAAGATCTAATATCTGCTACGGAGTCTTAAATGCCATAGTCTAAATCCACCTGATTTATAGATCTGCGTTCTTCCAGTAATCCCTCCAACCGATTCCACCATAAAAATTCTTCCAGTAATTCGTCCAAAATGATTCCATTATAAACTTTTTTTTCTTTGAACCGAAAATCTATGCTTTAATTCTGCTTTATCTTGTCTGATATCTCAAGCCGACAAATTCCTACCTTTTATTTTCGATGTAACCTCACAACTTTAAGTCCCATTGGCATGGGAGCAAATATTTCTTCAAAAATTCCTTTCTGTTCCTCTTATACTTTTTCTTTTGTTCTCTTCACTCTTTTTAAAGGTTTCACTAGATTATCAGACCATCATCATGTGTTCGAAAAGTTAGGCAGTAGATTTGCATGAGTTTGATTAATTCTAGAACTCATTTTTTTACCTATTAGGCGGCGTTAAGGCTTCAAATTCAATATTGCATAAATAGATTTTTACAGTGTTGTCTAGAAGTATGTACAGATTCCTCTAGTGCATATATGGATTCCTACAGTGCATATTAGAACCCTTACAGCGCAGACATATAGATACTTCAGTGATACCTGGAGGTTCATGCGCCATGGCTGGATGCCCACATCATCAAATGTGTGTACATACCATTGAAAAGTTATTTCAACTTTCTTAAAACATAAGATTAATGAATGAAAAATCATATAGATGAATACCTTCAAGCTGTTGCAGATGTTAATGGTTTTTTCAAGATATGACCACTAAATCTTGGGCAAACTGTTTCCATTCACATGCTTTTGATCTGTATATCTTAAATGGTGGAGATCATGATGGACAGTGAAATCTAGTGCCAGAAGTGTGAAATTTGGAGTCCTGGATATGCACTTCGACGGAAAAAAAAGTTTCATTCTTTGACACCTATTCTATTTCCTTCCACACACATAGCTGTAGAAGAAACTATACAATTGACGTATGGGAACATAATCAGAAACCTCTTGACTAAGACTATGATGGATGTATATCATGATGGATAGTGTAGATCATCCAAAGGATGGTCCACCAAGAAGTTCTTATGAAGCTTATTTTGAGAATTAGTTATATAGGAAGATCTCCTATATATAGAAATATCCTATGAGAACCGTCCTCGTATAAAAATGTCTTCTTTTTGCAAATGATTGATGCATGGATAAAAGTTTTGATTTCTCATCCTCAGGGTATTTTGGATGTGTATATTAAGACGAACAGTGTGGATCATCCAAAAATGTCTTACCTTATTTTGAGAACTATTATTGTCGGAAAATTCACACACACACACACACACACACACACACACACACACACACACACACACACAGAGAGAGAGAGAGAGAGAGAGAGAGAGAGAGAGAGAGAGAGAGAGAGAGAGAGAGTTTCGCCACACTGGTGTGGAGAGGCCTTTAACACCTACAATTTGGGTCCCTAGACTTCTCAATCTGGGAGTCTTTAGCTAATGCTTTGACAGAAACAGTTAAACAAGGTGGAAGGAGATATCGGGAGAAGAAGTTGAAAACGTAAAGGATCTCTTCCTCTAGACCGACGCTGCAGAAGCATTTATAGATTCCTGCAATTCTGTCTTAAAGAGGTATGAAAATGAGTGTGTACATTTTTCAACTTAAAATTTAATCGACAAGAAAAACAATTCCATCAACGCTACTGGGAAATCCATGATTGATAAAAATTTTTTTTGCAGGGGATTGGACTGGGGGTGGGATAGGAGTTGGGGCAGATTCTTAACTTTAAATCGATAGTTTGCTTCTATATTGTCTTGAATATAACATATTTTCTATTTTTAGATCATTATGTAGGGTTATCACAGATAAATAAGAAGAAGTAGAAGACTTATTTGTGCAAAGATAAGATACCATTGGTTCTTTGTTGTATATATATATACATATTGGTCACATGTTTACACTGATTTAGGAGATACAATAGGAAAACATTGACTGAGAGAAAGAATAGGAAAATATTGACTGAGAGAAAGAATGAGAAACACATGGTGCATAAATCCCATGAGTTCCATGTGTTCCTATAATCATGGAGAGATTTTAGGATTTGTTTGATTTCATGGGGGGTGTCTTTCATATGGATCACATGTTTCACATGAGTCACGTGTTATCATTGATATCTCTAACAATTGCACCCTCTCCTATCTCTATATATGATAATCATGGAGGGTTCTTCTTGGTTACATGAACATAAAATTGTGACGGGGATCAATAAGTTACGTCTCCTACCACCCAACTGATTTTTCAGGCTTTTTGCCAGTAGTTTCCTTGGCTTACCTAGGGCAATGGCACCAAATTACAGGTTTGACATCAATGCAGTTAACACGTCAACATCACCGGCAGTTGTTCATATAATTTTGGGCATGTTTTTGACAAATCCTTCTCTAGCTAATGTTGTTCCCATATGTGGCCTCATTTTAATGTGGAAAGGAGTGATGGGAGAAGGCCATAATGAATTTATGACGTGCCGTTGGACTCTGATCACTGGTGGTTTATATTTGTTGGATAAGCTTTGTCGCAATTGGGTCAGGGAGCGTATTTTCAGGATCAACTTCTGAGAGAATCCAGCGTGCACAATTGGGTCAGGGAGTATATTTCTCAGGATCAACTTCTGAGAGAATCCAGTGTGCATGTAAGTGTCAACTTCCAGCACAATCTGACACAATTTCTAAGTGAAAGAGACCCTGTTCATGGACGTCAGTGAGTCAAAGTTAGATGGAGATTCCAAATAAGTGGGAATGTGGAGGTGGGTCTTAAAACAAGCTTTTCAGCTCTTTAATTTTTACTTTGCAATTTATGTCTACTAATTAACGCTAGAAAGTATTGGCTTTGATAATCTGACAGTTAACGCTTGCCGCTGAATTCTGATCTATAATGAAATGTATTCTTGTATTTTCAAAGCAGATACCTTTTGAGTGTGACTTTGAAGTGTACATCAAACCTTCACATTCATAAAAATTCCTCTGAATTCATGATGCAAGGGCTAGAAACAAGGTTGTTCAGGTGGCTATCGTTTTGATAATGTGTTCTGACTTCTGAGGCAGATATTATGCCACAAGTTTCTTTAATCTTTATGTAACAAATTGATGCCCATCATTCTGATAATATAGTGATGATGCATGAACAGAGACTTTTGTCAGCTTAATCATAAGACATAATTAAAGCTGGACTCCTAAAGCAGTACACTTTTATATGAAATAATTTTAATTATGAGCATTTTCCATGAAACAAAGTTATTGATTGAGATATCAACACTTGCTGGAAAAATGTTGTACTTGTCTCCTTTTTCTGTTGTTTAGTTCAGTATGTATTGTCATGCTTTTACTGAATGTGTAATTGTTTTTGTTACTGTTCAGAATGTTATTTTCATCAGTGTTTTTGGCAGATCAAATATCGCTTAGTATTCAGATTCCTTGTGCAAGAATCAATTCCCGTAATGATATGGCAACTCATTTTCAGTGGAAATCTTGCGCAAATGCTAACAGATACAACTGTAATGAAAATGCACTCTGAGATGTTATAATTTCTTTGATTTGTGCAGAAGAGTCGAACCTATTTCTTTCTTTCTTTTTATTGATGGTAAGATGCCCAGAATACGTACACACTGGAATATACACACATGTAATCAAAGCATAGCCTTCCCTAATGCACAAACATAGACATGCAGCAGGCTTTAGTATTCATTCGTGTGTGTGTGTGTGTGTGTGTGTGTGTTTCGGCTTGGTGGCTCTAGGGGTGTCAAGTGGGCCAGCCCAACCCAGCAACCCGCATGGGCAGGGGCGGCTCAACCTCTAGGCGAATGAGGCAGTCGCCTAGGGCCCCCAAATATAATTGGGCCTCCAAAATTATAGTATAATTAATTTTTAACTAAAATACTAAATATAAAATATAGAAAATGTTTTTTGCTTGTTTAATTGGGCATGCCGGAGTGGTTATTAGACATGATTAGAAATTGTGTGGGCTTTGCCTGTGCTAGTTCAAATCCTGTCATTCACATTTTTTGATTTTTTTTCCCTCTTCATTTTTATATTAATAGGAAAAACATGAGTTTTTTTTACTTTCCCAAGCTAATATCCTCCACTCTCTATAACTATTTAATTATAATCAAAGAGGAGTCTCTTCCACTCTCTCAGCTGTCTTTTCCACTCTCCCAAACTATTTAATTATAATTAGAGATCCTTCACTCTCTATAACTATTTAATTATAATTAAAGAGGAGTCTCTTCGACTTCCTCAGCTGTCTTTTCCACTCTCCCAAACTATTTAATTATAATTAGAGAATTTTTCAAAATTAAAACTCTCTCTCTGTGCAGCCTCGCTCTTCGCCGCCTCCGTCGCCCAGACCTCAGATTGATGGCAGGACCTGCAAACTGCTCTATAGAAAAAGATACGTTAGCAAAAATTGATTAAGAATTTTGCATCTTAAAAAGCTAGAAGAATTATTTTTAATAAAATATGATTAAATAAAATATTAGTTAATATTAATTACTTTTTAAAGTATATTTTAAAAGGGCCCATTCGAAATTTTCGCCTAAGGTCTTCCTATAAATTGAGCCGCACCTGCGCATGGGCACAGCCTGGCCCGGGTAGGACCCGCGACTCGGGCCGGCCCTATTAAACAAAACTCTAAAAAAATTCTAACAAATTAAAAAAATTCTAAAAAATCTAAAAAAAATTAAAAAAATAATAAGTGAAAAAGTTGCCAAAAAAATTACAGTTGGTGGAATGAAAATGTACTTTTTTTATTAAAAATTCAATAAATTGGATAATGAATACAAATACAATTGAAGTATAAATTAAATTCTTTAAAATTTATCATTAATAAATAAAAAAAGTATAAGTTTTCATACATTTTTTCATTCATAATAAAAATTACAAGTCTTTATTCATCTTCTGGGGAGTCTTATAGAGAATCTTCGATGAGATAGTCAATTGTTTTATTTTGACTTCTCTTTTCCGCATCCAACCAATTCTTCCCGCGCATATGGTCATCTCGATTGCATCTGACGCCAGACGGTTCCCCGTATCAGTCAGCGCTCGATCACCTGTACAAAAAGCAGACCATGAAGATACTGTAAATACCGAAGGAGTTAGTAAATCATGTGTTATGATGGAAATCACATGATAAATTGATATCTGTGGTTTTCCATCATGCTAAAATATCAAAATTATCAAATCCAGACTCTGGATCGATCCCAGGAGTTACGACACGTTGGATATAATAATGAATTTAATTAAAGAGTTAGAAGTTCTAAATTTTAGAAACTGATAAATGACCTGAAAATAATTAACTTCTACTAGTAGATGCTGAAGAAGTTTGAGATGAAGAAAATTGTTTATTTTCATAAGTAGTTCATAAAAATCATACAACTTATTTATAAAAGAATCAATATTTGCCCATATATTGGCAGAACAATCCTCATTTCCATTCTTTCATGAAAATTTTCAAGTAAAATTTTCTATCCATTAAATTTAATCCTAAAATCCATAATAGCAGCAAAGTAAAAAATAAAAAGAAATTCTTTAAAGTATTTATTAATTTTTTTCTCCATAGGAGCAATAATATCTCCCAACAAAATCATTATTTCTACATTGAGAAAATATTTCTATTATTTCAGTTAACTCATAAAATGTTAAACTTGTCGTCGGATAATAAATACCAGAAAATAATTTAGTTACTCATTCAAATCTTTTCAAAAATTCACAAATCCATTCATAAATGTCTCATTCCTCATCGAGAATAAAATAGTTAGGCAATTCTACGAAAATGAACCTATTTATTGCTTGCTTGTGAGAAATCACTTTACTCAATATATTATATGTTAAGTTCCAACGAATTCTTACATCTTGAGGTAATTTAACCCTAAGGCCGAACAATTTGTCTCAAGGTCTGCCTTCTTGGGCCGCTACTTTTAATAAATATAATAGTATCTCTTACTTTATGAATATAATTATTAATTAGTTTCAAACCATCTTGTACACGCAAGTTAATAATATGACAAACGCATCGAATATGAAATTTTTTTATTCAAAACTGGTTTAAATATTTTTTTCAAAATCTCAATTACTACAGTATTTTTGGTAGCATTATCAAATGAAACAGTAAAAAATTTTGGAATCAATTTTATATTATCTAGCAATATGCATTATAACTTTACTTAAATTTAAAGCATTATGAGGACGAGAAAACTTTTTAATACCAATAATTCTAATATTTAAAATCCAATCAGAATCAATAAAATGCGCAGTAATAACAATATAATGGTAACGTTAATGGCTTCCTAACAATCAGAAGTAAGCACAATTTTATGTGGCAAAATGTGATAAAATTGTAATTAATATTTATTTCTGTTCATCAACTACTCTAAATATTTCTGATCTTATAGCGTTCCTACTGACTGGCTTACAATCAGGACTATGAGTGGTTCTAATACAATCTATAAATGTATCGTCTTCAATCATGCTAAAAAGCTGTTAAGATATTTTGCTAAATTTGTTTTACATGTTGTACGATTATAAGTAAAAGTGTCATTGTGCCACCTAAAGTACTAATTGGATTTGTCGTGATTGGTATTCCAAGTGTTTTCTCTTAATGTGTTGGCTTAGTGAGTCGATTCGCACATTTTTAGGAAAGGCATATGAAACATTTAGACACAACTTGCAATGTACCTTCCTAACTCTATCAGCAGTTACTTTATCAAAATATTTTCAAACTCCTAAATTTTAGAGTTGTAAAGGTAGTTGATACCTCGGGAGAACTCATAGGAATATAATGAGGAGTGGTAGGTATGTCAAAAGAAGCGTTAAAATTTGTGAATTGTGTGAATGAAATTTGTAGAGTGTCGAACAATGGCAAATTTTAGGGATTTCTACTGTTCATTACTTAAACTAAATGTACCATGAATTTAGGACCAGAAACTTGATTAGGTTCAGCTGATGAAGAAGTGGTATCCATTTTATTTGTAGAGCTTGAAGACTTGAGAGTTGAGAGTTTGTAGAGAGAGCTTGAGGACTAGAGTGCTTGTAGAGTTGAGGACTTGAGAGCTTGAGGACTTGAGAATTTTAGATTTTTTTTAGAGATTGAACAGATTTTGTCGTGAAGAAATGGAGTGGAGAAGATGAAGTATTTATGAGGAGAAGAGAGAATTTTTTTTTGCAATTTTTTTTTGCAAAAAAGTCACTAAACCAACCATATACCCATTGGGGATGTTTTGGGGGTTATATCCAAAAAAAAATTGCAGATAATCCCTCTCGCCCCCAACGGCTACCGTTGGGTTTGACCGGGCCGGGCGGGCACCCAACGGCTAGCCGTTGGGAAATCCGGGTTGGGCCGTGCCGGGCGGGGCTGTGGGTCGCCTTTGGTGGACCCTGGTCCGGCCTAGGGCTTAGCTGGACCTGGGCTGGGTCTGGGTCGGGTCCTACCCGGGCCGGGTTGTGCCCGTGCGGGTTGTCGGGCCGGGCTGGCCCACTTGACACCCCTAGTTCGAGGGGCATGCAGCAAGTCTTGTCCAGATATATTCCAATGTATGCTTGTATGGCCCGTGTCATTGTTTCGCCAGTTCCAAATAGACCACATCGCATGAACTGCCACTGTAAGCAGTATTTGTTGTCGTTGTAACCATCCGAGGATGTTGCAATTTTCGTTTGTTGTCGTTGTAACCATCCGAGGATGTTGCAATTTTCGTGGCTGAATCCATGGATCTTACCTTTGGCTGTTGGTAACTTCTGCTAAAAACGAAGATAGAAAGGAACACCAGACACACAGGCACAAATGCGTTGAAAAATACGAAAATGTCATACATACGGGCCTAAGAAGTTCAGATATTCCCATTCTGCTATTTAGAGATATTCTTGTTGAACTTTGTAATCTCGTCTAAATGAATGTAATCTAATCTTTTAATTGACATTGTTATCTTCTGTCGGAATTAATTAGCTAAATCAGAAAAGAAAGGGGAAAAAGAAACTGTCATCACAAATATTTCTAAACAAAGAAAGTAAAAGAGAAACAACTTCGTTGTTCCAGTACAATGACAGAAAAACTTAAAAGAGACCTCGTGAGACACCTATTGTGTCAACTTCCAAGACTCGAGTCCCCAATGCTCTGCTTGTTTCTTCACTTGGCAACATACCTTTCCACTTATCTTGGATGGATTGTGTTAGTGTACAATGTTTCACCTGTCCACAACATTTCACTTGTGCTAGGCTCTTCGCTTGGGCAAAAAATACAGCTGAACTAAACCAACATCTGCATGAACCATGAACACCAAATAGCAAGAACCAACCTATATATTACAAAGAGCATGGCCAAAATGATCTCTAGGTTGCACCTGCACCTAAAAAGCTCGGGAACGAACTGCAAATTAGAACCCAACCATTTCTTCAAGATTTAAAATGAATGGAAGATCATCTCTGAGACCCAATTCTGTAAAAAGGGGAAGAAATTCCTCAAAATTCCACATACAGTTTTTGTCAAAAGGGATTCTCTTAGTTGCCTCTCTACCTCACGCCAACATGTTCGTTTTCCCTTTTCTTTTTGAAGCAACGAGACGGTATCAGAAAGGTTTCAGCGAATATTTCATTTCACCGCCTACATTTCTGGCAAATTCTTCTCAGTTTCTTCTCTCTGCTACCTCAGTCTTTAATCTTGAACCTCAGAAACACAAACTACACAAACTTTATTGTTCTCTGTGGAAGATGATCTGCACAAAGAGCAACAACAAAACCTGTTCATTAGTAGATAAAAGTTTATTTTTTAAAGAAAAATATTTTTCCAAATTTGTTTGGCTGGTATGTAACATTGATCAAAAAGCCATCACCTACTCCGTTCTCAAATTTTCAGAATTCTGTATCTCACAAGGTAACTGCATGCATTGAATTTTGCCCAAAGCCAACTCAAAATTTCAACTTCTGGGAAATTGCCCAATCCAATTGGCAACCACATTGTGATAAGTCTATAGGATTTGACATATCCTGGAGAACATCATGTAAATCAATTTCGGTCAGTGTTCTTGTGAGGGCACCTGCATATCCAGCCCTGACAGCTTATTGGATGAATATACAAGACATCTACCTCAAGTTTTAAGTTTGTGACAAATGACCAGAAATCACAACTTGATCAAAAGAAAATCACATAAAATATGAGAAAATAAAGTGAGGAGAAAAAGAAAACACAGATTTCTTGTTCTTGACAGTCCAATTTCAGGTCAAGATCAACCGGTTCAATCTGCCAGGTCGGTGAAAATCAGGTGGTAGTTTTTCCGTTCAATTAAACGTTTCTTAATTACAGACACCTTTTAAATTTCTTCCTTAGACACTAATCGGACTGGCATTTAGTCATTCTTGTATTAGTAAGAAATCAATGAGATAAATAATTCAACAATAATTTATCTAGCATTAATATTTATTTAAATAAATATTCTAACATGAATACCTTAGTCAGCATAATCTCTGTAATGAAAACGTTAGTTCAAATAGACAGAGAATATATGAAATTCAATAATTTCATAATCAATATTTATACAAGATAAATATTTATTAACAACAATGCGTGCAAAACTGAACGTTAAGTATAAACGGACAGAGTAATAGAATAAGAACCAGATTTTTGGAGTGAGGTACGCATAAATGAATCTCCTTAAAATAATTACGTCTCTCGCTACGGTGCATACGGGATAATGGATGCTGGTCTCCTAAGATACAACACTCCTTCACGTGTTCTGCACAACACTTTATAAAATCACGTACAGTCAAATCAAAGTTAACCCGTACCTTCTACTTGATCGGAATTTGAAATGGACCAAAGGTCTACAAAAATTCTGAAGAGAATTTTTGTCTGAACAGACCTTGTATTCAAAGAGGAGAAGAAGGAAAATGAATTCCAAGTATTTATTTTGGTTATTTTTTTGGAGTGGTATCTGCCCTTTATATAGGAATCAGAGGAAACTTTTCAGTTGTAACGGATGTAACCCTTCTGAGCACACATCTGTTGGCACAATCTTTCCGAACAGACAAATCCGTTCGCAGGATAGACACATTCATTCGGCCGAAACGACTTGTCCCTGAACAGACACATCCATTTGGTCGGAATGAGTGCAACAGTTTCGAATAGACATGTCCATTCACTGAACAGACACATCCATTCGCATACTACATCATATGACCACTAAAGAGTTTTATTATTTTTGGTCCCATTTAGCTCTTGTTTTGACCAACTTCCGACTTGAATATCTCATTCATTCAGAAACGAAATTGAACATGTGAATATACCACGTTCATCGTCAATGGAAGGAGAATACATTCCAACCATCTCTCGCGTATTTCGAGCAGCAGGTCCTGCCTAAAATTTAGCTCTAATTTTTCAAAAACTCACTTG